>JAIWNF010000025.1:600000-753727 GCA_025093555.1 Circinella umbellata | reverse complement strand
TGTTCGACTATTTGCACG
Organism: Circinella umbellata; assembly: GCA_025093555.1. Classification (NCBI taxonomy): domain Eukaryota; kingdom Fungi; phylum Mucoromycota; class Mucoromycetes; order Mucorales; family Lichtheimiaceae; genus Circinella; species Circinella umbellata. Next base: position 753,709 of record JAIWNF010000025.1, on the reverse strand, counting down.
TTTTTTTCTTGGTGAAAAAAATGTATTTGGACTTATATCGGGTGTTTCATCATCATTATCATCTTCACTATCATCAGATAATGGTCTTCTGGCGGTTGTTCGGAGTTGAATAAGTGCCTGATCCTCGCGATGACGACGATAGGCAGGATCAATGATGTTCTGTAATCGTGTGTGGTGGTTTTTAAACTTGAACAAATTGTCAAGGGTTTCAACAAAACCATCCAATTGAGTAAAGTCGGTTGGTAAACGTATATCTGATATAGAAGTTGCAACATATGCATCGTCAACATGGTGTACGGAAAACATATATCCAACAGTACCTATTTTAGTATGTATTCGTTGAATATATTAGTTGTTCGTTATCTTCTTCTCTTTTTATATTTTTTTTTCTTTAAATCAAATAATGAGCAGCAACTTACCAACGAAATCCATACCAACACAAAAAACATTTTCACGATCTGCATCAGGAATGGGTAATGACAACAGCTTTTTCAAAATAGCCTTGTTTCCTCTAACATTTTTCACTTGTTGATCTTTTGTAGTGGTCTTGTCCGCACTCTTCTTCTTCCATTCGGAAGCACTAAGTTCCACTCCACTGCTTTTAATCATTAAATCAATTTTTCTGCCTACTATATTATCATTATAGATCGCAGAGCCAAAAGTTTTTGAACAATTTGTCATGATGTCTTTGCTAGCTTGGCTTGCTTGCTCCCCACTATGATAGATAAATAGTAAACAGTTTTTATGAGTCTAATTTGATAATACATATAATATATACAAAAACCAGAAATAAATCTTACTCTGCAGCATCTAATATAGTATCTCTCAATAAGATGTGTAATATGACAGAAAAACGTTGATAATAAGTTGTTTCGGATTTGATGATATTCGTTTGAAGTTCATGTCGTGAATTTGTTGTGTCAATCGAAGTAACTATAATATCTAGTATATCCAATACTTGCATCAGCGTTGAATCAACAACATTGTTGTCAAGTAGTTCTAATCGTTGTGTTGAAATTGCCTTCCTTAAATTGATTTTGAGATTACTATCTTCTTCCTTCGCACTCTATATAATAAAAGTGGGAGCATTAAAATCTGTATATATAAGATCTTCATTATTCATATTATTATTTTTCATATTACGTAATGAGAGTTACCTCGATCAAGTCCATAATTTTCTTTTTAATAATACCATTCAATCCTTCTGGCAATATAACATTTGATAATACAAGTCGTTTCCATACGCTACCGAGATTGTTCTTGTTGAGATATCGTCGCAAAGGTACAGCATATTCTTTATTCACAAGGTAAACAATTCTGGATAATGATAATCTATATAATGTAATAAACAACAATGATAAAGTCAACTTTCTGAATAACTACTTCAAGTTGGAAATTGTTAACTACCGTAGATACTTACTTCAATAAACTATTACTGGATTCATTTCCAATCAAGGAATGTGAAAAATCATCAAGGCATTCACCAATTGTTGTTGGGATGGGGAGTAACCGATGCATTTTGTTCAATCTATTCACATCCTCAAGAACAAGATCATTTCGAAACTATAGCAATATTGTCAGCTACTATATAGTACAAAAAAAGAAGTTATCCATAATAACCAAATCCCAATCATAATATATGCTCAAATTACTTTTTTATACGTTGTGTCAAATAATATATTTCTGAATTGGTGTCTGTTTGTTATTGCACCAACTGTTGTATCATCATTAAGTCTGACTGAAAGCAAATCCTCATTTTCAATATGATCAGTCGAATCACTACTATTACTTGGACTTTCTGCAGTAGCTGGTGGGGGCTATATACATATATTGATCATACAGTTACCAACTTGTGAATGTTTTTTCAACGTTGAAATAATAAACTAAATCGTAATATTATACCTGGGGTGTTTGTGGTGTTTTCACAATCGTTAACTTATTGTTATCTCCTATTTGACCTATTTCGAATGTACCAGTTAAACTGATTGTTGTGGCCGTTGTGGAAGAAAGATCACTGCATTGTGCTTTATCGAGACATTCTGACAGTTGTGACTTGGTGAACTAAATATACACCCCTATTAATATTTCATAACTCTTTGACTAATAGTTTTCATAAAAATATAAATGTGCACCTGATTTTGCTTTTTGACACGACCCAAGTATCTCTGTAAGTTTGTGTCATTTGCGGCTTCTTTTATGTTGTTGAGTTTGTGATGAAACTGCATGTAGAGCTTCACTAAGTTGCTTATTTTGACATTTTCACCATGACAAATCTTGTAACGTAAGAATGATACAAAATCCCACTCAGAGGTTGGGGTTGATGTAAAATAGGTGTCGGTTGACATGTTTGAGGGGAAAAGTTTCGTCTTCTTGCAAAATGGGCTAATCTAAGACATTTATGCTCATAAACCCCGAAGACTCGTACTCGCCTTCCATGCCATATAACCAATCCATCTGCTTCTATATTATTAAAAATATTGACAGTATATTTTATATTTTTATATAAGCGTCGAATAGTAATAGAGGTTTTTTTATATAGTACAGTATTAGTACAATAATATAACATCAAATGTGGTATATGCATAAAACATTGATATGCATTAAATGTGGTATATTGCACATGCATTAAATTATTTATTATTACAACAATATAAGTTCGAAACATTTTTTACTGATGGAGTACTATGCATTCTCTAAATAACCCTTGTAAATTTTATGCTTCCAAAAAGTTTTTACTTCTATCAACTATCAATTGTTATATACTTATTATTATCTGTGTAAACTGAACAACCTCTGCATATAATCATCGAAAATTACTGACATATTTACCAGGCCTTCTAATTATTGACGGCCCGATGTCAACTTTGAACCCGTCATTCGGATTTACCAATGAAAATACTAATTTGACCACGTTACTACATTATTATAAATAAATCCCCTTTTTCTTCAGCGTCTTTCTTTTTTTTCTTTTTTTTCTTTTAATCTTTAATCTTTTTTTTATATTCCTAATCAATCGGCAGCTACGAATCTACATTGTATATATTATTATTTATTACAAATCGAGAAAGAACGAGAAAAAAAGGAACAGGCAAAAAAAAAGTTACAGTTGTGTAATAAACTAAACAGTTATTACATATAATAATACAACAAAAGACGAATATAACGAAGATTTTTGTTTAACGCTCTTTCCCATTTAATATTTGAGGCAAGTCTATATTATTATAATAAAAAGTTAGTATAAATCTTGTGGTGGATCAGGAGTAAAGATGGGGCTTTTGTATTTTTTTTATGACGGTTCTCACCTGCTACGAATAGCTTTTGTTTTTTTTTGTGTTATTATATTTTTATTTATTTTATTCGCTAGTTGGATTGAAACATGAGCGGTTTAGATAATTTAACTGATGATTAGTTATATAAATGCAAAAGTATAACGGGTTACCAATAAGAAAAAAGGATTATGATATGTTATAATTAATACTATCTATTTTTTTTTTTATTTATTATCATTAAATATCATGATCAACACTATCGATTATTTATGGTTTATGGTTTATGGTTTATGGTTTATGGTTTATGGTCACCAGTATCACCATCAGCACCACCTCATTGTTATTTTATTCGTTATCTTTAAACTTACGGTACGACTCTTTTTCTTTATTAGCATTTAATATCACTATGACGATACCCATTTTTTATTTATCCTTCAACATCACGATCGACACTCTCGTTCTTTTTATTTGTGATCGTCCAATACCACCGCTTTCTTATTTTATTCGTTATCCTTTAACATCACACATCACAATCGATACCATTGATTCTTTTTATTTATTTCATCCAATATCACCACTACTACCAGTCTTTTGTTGTTTTATTCATAATCCTTAAACTCTATGATCAATATTATCGATTCTTCTTATTTATTGTCATTCAATATCACCATGACAATAACCGTTTTTTATTACAACAAGCACGTTCGACTTCTTTATTTTTACAGTATATAAATATTATGCCCATGTATATGTCTTATCAACAACGAAATGATTTTACATTTCATTACATCACGGCTTCCATACGTTTGTAGTTCAGACTATACATAAAGGTAAGTGATTATACTAGATGATCCATAATTAAAAAATAATAATAAAGATATTATGAATATGAATATATTATATACTTGTGTTCCTCGTGTTCTTTTTGGATAGTCATGGTCATTTGTTAAAGATGTTCTTTTGATAATATGGATAATATATAAAATAAATATAAAATAAACAAAAGAGACTGTGTATTATAATAGATACACTCTTGTAAAAATAACTATATCAATATAACATAAATAAAATACCAAGAGATCTCAAGCAATCTCGAAAAAAATCCTGGAAAAGAATGTAAACTAGTAACCTCAAAAAAACTGTTGTTCGCAAACGAAAAGTAGCAATATCCAAAAAAAAAAAAAAAGAATAGTAATCTCAAAGAATATAAGCAAGCAATATTATGAAAAAGATCAGTAAAACGATCTACCATAAAAAAGAAACAGAAATTTTCACTAAGTTGAAACGGCAAAAATGGTTGTAGTGTTATTATTATGTATTATTATTATCAAAACACGTAATAAAATAAAATAATAGAGCCTTTTATAACAACCTTCTTTATACCGTTTTTTATATGTTTCTCAGCATGTGATAAATATTATTAAATGATTAATTTAGTTAACCAAATGGTATTTAAATGTTCATTATTGTTACATATAATCTTTTTTATAAATGGTAAAGAAGTGCTGAAGATCTTTTTATTAGGTAAAGAAGTGCTCCGTCTCTTTTGTATTTCAGCAATAAAAATAATAAATATACATGATAGGTATGTCCGCCTGATTTGTGTTTAAGGACTTATTATATGGTGCTTAATTTTTTTTTTTTTTTGTACGTACGTAGGCACTCAGCAATTTTTTTTTCCGATGGTGTATTACCATCCAAGGCAACAAACATTTTGTCCTATTGAGCAGTATATATGTCCAGATAATTAAAATAAATACATAAATAACAGCATTACAAACATATAATACAGATATCAGATATATTATAAGCTCCCATCAATTTCTGAATATCAACATACCTTTGGACAAGCAGGACACCAATGTTCTTTTATTAAGGTTGGATCTGCTGTTTTGTTATAAAGTAAATTAAGTGGTCTTCAGGTAGTTTTTTCTTTCTTAAAAAAGTTACATTTTCTAAGTAATGATTTCCTACATATTATATCTTGTTAATAATTATTCCTAGTTATATAAAGAAGGGAAGATATCCTTATTCCCACTTTGTTATTCAGGCTCTTCTAATCTTGTGCGTGTTAATTATTACAGTAAATAAGGAAACGTATTTGTCTATCAAGGACTTTTTACTATAAAAGTATAAACTTTGTGTAATCTTGCTAATATTATAGTAATCCCTGAACGATGTAAAAAAAAAAAACTGGAGCGGAAGTTGATGGGAACCTTTAAGGTATATTAAAATTAGCATTCCTTTTTATATCATATATAAACCAAGCCATCATATGATTGATAATCGGAAGGAAAAAAGAAACTGTTTTTTTTTTTTATCTTGTCTGTCTTTGGTTTCAGGTTGAACAATCGATTATATAACTATTCTATACATAATTTAAGAGTATCAGCTGAGGATATGGAAGCAAGAAGCAAAAATTTTTGGACTGCTTAAATTTTCTGTGATGATTAAAAAAAAAAGACAACATTTGTGCTACCTCAATCCATAAATATATATTTTTTTTTTCGCAACTGTAGGTTCCTCACAGACAATATAATAGTAATTATCAATCTTTTAACTGATAAAACGAAGCGTTAAAACATCTATAATCATTTTAGATTATAAGATCCGCTACTATAAAAAAATTATCTATATATATATATAAAGGCAGTATTTTTTTTTTGGTAGAATAAAAAATAAAGTAGCTTGGAACAATAAACCATTTTTACGAAAAAATGATTAAATCTACATTGTTAGCTTTAGCTGTGCTCACTATTCAAGGCACATATGCCCATCCTCACTTTGCAGTCGACGAAGCTTTGGTAAATAACTCTGGATAATTACACATTTTTTATTTATATTTATAAATATGTAAGATATCCTCATCTACCAGTTATATTTTTTCTCACTATCTCTTTTTATTTCATTCAAGAATAGCCTGGAACCACATTAAACACATCTATTGTTATCAATCATGGATGTAAAGGCTCTCCTACTACTGAAGTTTCAATAAGTGTGCCTAAAGAAATTACTTCCATTGAGCCTATTGACGTTGCTAACTTTGTAAGCTATTTTTATTTTCATTTTTTTTTATCAATCTATGTACTATGAGACTTTGTCTTTTTTATCGTCAAATAACAGTGTATAACTATCCAAAAACTAAAAGAAAATCTATTTATATTTCATATGTAATGCGTATATGTATAAAAGACCTTGAGTATTGACTATCGTAACAGTAGCCAACAAGGTGATGGTGGTAATAATAGTAGCCAAACTATTAGTGGCTTTCGATGGTCTGGTAATCTCGATCCTTCGACTCCTCAAGAATTTGCTATGGTAATGGGTATTCCTAGCCTTGATGTTAGCCACGGCAATGTCACTTTATATTTTCCTACTACGCAAACTTGGTACGTTTCCATAATAATGTTCATTCATAATTGAAGCTTTTCTTTCTTTAACAATGACGTTACTTCTATGGTATAAATTCTATGTAAATAGCGCCAATGCAACAGTAGAGATGACTGGTCAAGAAGCTCTTTTTATAACTGTTACCAACGAGCTCTCGGATGAGCATGCTGGTCATAATCATGGTGATGATGAACATGGTGATGATGAACATGGTGATGATGAACATGACCATGACCATGACCATGGCCACGATCATAATGAAAGCGGTGCCCAAAAGCTTAGTAGCTCCTTTGCTGGTGCGGTTGGTACTTTGATGCTAGGAATTGGATATCATTTCTTGGCCAATTAAAGTTTTTTCTTCTATTTCAAATAATTTATTATGTTTTATATGAGAAACATACGTATATAGAAAGAAAGTCGTATTTACTATAAGCAGATGTACTATTATGTAAATTGCTGATATTATTACCGTATGTAAAATAAGTAAACTTGAATCTTTTAAAATAAAAAAATACACTGTATGCAACGGTAGCTACACAGTATCTTTTATATTATTATAATTATTAGATTGAAAGTCTTTATTATTGCTGTCTGTTTATAGTATATCTAGAAAAAAAATGCATATAATTTTTTTTGGCTCAAACTTATACATAAAAAGCTATTCTCATTATCATTGTCTTGATAAACATTGATAATGAAGTGCAGAATTCTTGTGCTCTTTAGTGAAGTTAGTCCTGACTATGATTATTTTTCTCAATACACCATTATTTCAGGTTGACTCCTGCCTGGCTAAGTGCACTAGTAATGATGAAGAACAAAGTTTTATTGGTTACAGCTCAAGTATTTCTTTAATTCAAATGTGGATGGAATATCTGGGCCTCCACGTTCTACTAATGTCATTGAGTCACTATAAGCTAACATCATCTACTACGCTCGTTTTTTAATACTATCAAGCCAAAAAAAGTATACATCTACGTAACACCATAAAGGCAATAAAAGCTGCTGGTTCTCGTGGTAACAATTATAGGGAAAAAATCAAAACTAGTAAGCTCATGGTGTACAAGATATATTTTTTCTAGAGAAAGCAAATAGTTAAAGAACAGAGATTCACTACAATACTTGAAATAAAATACTCATGCCACAATGCTTGGGTATGTACATGTCGGTATAGATTTAAAGCAATCATTCAAAGGCATGTAAGTGTACTGGTGGATCACACTATAAAGAGATATATAGATAGACAATACTTGATTATCTATTGTTGTCTATTTTTCAATCCGAATTATTGATGGGTGCCTTTTATCAAAAGAAGAATAAGCAATCATAATAAAATTTATATTCGGCTACAAATACAGTTTTAATAATGAAAATAACAAGACGTAACATTGGCTGAAACATATAAAGGGCCGTTTAATATAACTCCTTCTTTTATTTTAATTCGTATAATACAATGAATTTGGAGCACAGAATAAAGTACTCTAGCATAATAATACGTTACACGAATAGTTCATTGTTAATCTACAGTTTTCAAAGCATCCGTTTATTTACGTATCTTTTTGGTTGGCAATGATAATGAGCAATCAAATTAATAAAAATAATAATGTATACGTGTATATACTTTTCTTTCTATACAATAGCTGTATAAGGAGTTTGTCAATAGCTAATATTTGCATAAGGCGTTGCTTCGATGGCTTACCCTTTTTCTTCGCCGTTTTAATGATATTATTTTTTTAAGAAAAGTTCTTGTTGTAGTAAATATTTGTCATGATGTTGTTTTATATATCTATCTTCAAAAATACCCTCATATTTTTGTTAGTACTTATCACTACTATGTATTGCTACAGCGAAAGTAAATTATTGACTCGATGTGAAGACAATACTTTTATATAACAATCACGATCTTCAGTCTATGCCAAATCTTTATTATACAGTAAGTATTCGCTAAACCGGTGCTCGTTAAACCGGTATTTCGCTAAACCGGTAGTATCTCTTAAATATTTTTTATATACTTAGTAAAATACCGGTGATTCGCTAAACCGGTATCCGGTGAGCTTTCTTAAATATTTACCGGGTTTATAATAGTATTATTTTATCTTATATAATATAATATCAGTTTTTTATTGATAACATTATTGACACGGCCTTCCTTTAACGTCATCTCAGTTCTTCGCTTTGTTTTCAGTTGGCTACTCTGTTTCCATAGAAATTGAAAATACACAAATCATTCTTGCCGTCAAAAGAAACCTTCTCAACACCTTATTGATAACAGTGTCTCTTTTTCACCAATTTCACACAGATGCTTTTTCTTCTTTCTTATCTGGGTATGTATGTATTTCTTTTCAACTTTGTCACGTACTTGTTTATTACCATTGAGTACTGTATGTAATTATGTTGCTGATACAATTCATTTATATTCATTTATTCAACCGCTAACCATGGTCCACATTTTAAACACATTTTGTTGTACATTCATTATTAATCCTGTCTCTGGTTAACTGTTACTATTCGGTGAATACAGTACACTAATATCATTTTTATCACCAAAATATTAGCTCATGATAGCATAGATACATTATATTAGCTATCATTTTTTTTATCTTATCCGTACAGCTTAGTTATTTTTTCAGTATATTCTACATATTAGTACCAGCTGCGTTTCAATTCGTTAAACCGGTAATTCGCTAAACCGGTACAAACCCTCACATATATTGAGTACCGGTTTAACGAATACTTACTGTAATTATTGCCCAGCGTATATAATAATGCAACAGTTTTCTTTCACAATGTATATTCTATGTACCATTTTAAAGTAGTTTTGTTTTTTTTATAAGCGCCATTATTTGCATAAAATATACACGTAGAACTACTCTTGCTCTTGATTTTAATCTACTGTAGCAAAAACGTAAAAATAAAGTAAAAATAAAATTCAATTATTGGCTTTTAATTCACTGCAATCACTTGGTTTGCCCCAATACAATAGTTTTTCCGATATCTCATAGAGGTTCGATTTGTACGACAAAAAGTACATATTAGTCTTACATTCTCCTGGACCACAAAATGTATTCATGTTAAATCTGTGTGTTTGTGTGGCGTTGATTAAGCTCTTAGTATTATAATTATATATGGTTAGCTCCTTTTTTCGCTGATTTATCAACCCATATGAAATTAATTACAACGAACCTGCTTCCCCTCTAAAAAAAAGGTCTGTTAAACTGGTACGCTGATTGACATAATATATACCTATTAACGAATTGCTTTATTTATTAGAGCGTTGTTGTCGTTGTATGTATAAAAAGGAAAAATGAGGCGCATTTTTACTACACAAAGTACATTGCTCTAAAAGAAGAATATTGTTCGACAGCATTATAATAATAATAATAATAGATAGTCTTCTTAGGTTATAAATAGCATTTATATAACGATCTGAAGATTTAAAATGTGAATAATAATAAAACAAAGTTTTTATACACACTACAAAGCCCAGGTATGAATCATATAAGTGTATAGTCAGATAACACTACTTCCATTATTAGGAGAGAAAGAAAGGATATTGATAGTGAAATAATAATTGGAAAAAGTTGTTTCTCCTCTTTTATTACCCCTTCCACCCCCTCACGCTTGATCCAAGACATTTCCTCCTTCCAAGTACGTAGCATAGCTACAGTTACTCACAAACAAGTATATTTTTTATAAATGATAATAAAAAAAAGGACATGAAAGTTAAGAGTATATTTTTGTATACGTATATGTAACTTTATCTTTTTTTTTTGCTCTGAACAGTACTACTTCATATTATTTATAAGTGGACAGAATAAGTAAAAAAAATCGAATGGTTTTATATTAAGCATCGGCCGGGGAATACTTTTTTTTTGTGTGTGTAAAACTAAGGAGAGAAAACAAAGCGCTGAAGCAGGGTGAGGAGGGAATGGTTCACAACAAATATCACACACACATGCAAAAATATATTTTTTCTCTCTCTTTTTTACAAATAAAATAGAAAACCAAAGCAAAATTCTTTTTTATTTACGTATATACTTTCTTAGACTAATAATAAATGATGTTATGATATGAATGTACTATATGTAATACTATATATATATATAAGTGAAAGAAAAAAAATGAACAAAATACTACATGAAAAAAAAGGAAATAGAAAAAAAAGAAAAACAGATAGAGGACAGAGATAAAGAGGAAGAGATTGGAAGAAAAAGAAGAGGTTAAAGAGGGGAACGGGAGGATGGATATGTAAAAAAAAACTATGCTGTTGTTTGTGAACTGGATATCTTTATGTATATATGTATATACACTTTTATTTTTATTCTTATTTTTTACCGTACAGAAACGTCATAATAATCGAACGTTGGCTGAAATGCTTGATGATGATATTGATGATGATGATGATGATGGGGATGATGAGGATGTTGACCAGTCACTGAATGGCCAGAGACTGGGTCAACTATACGGATTGCTCGCGACGTTCGCATTTCTTGGGGAGGTCTTGATGCAAATCCCGGCCATGGTGCTAATTTGCTATTAGGTACAGAAACCTGGGTCATCTTTACTGGATCAATAATCGGGATCGCCCGTGTATGAGAACCTGAAGAAGGTGATGTGCTTGGTGAAGATTGGGGTGATATCCGTTGTTGAATTCGTTGACGATGTTCAATGACCTATAAATAAACACAAATAAAATAAAAACCCGCCGTCGTAACAGGACATAATCCGTGAAATAGTAATATATATACGCAGAGTAAAAAGAAAATATAATTTCATTAATAAAATGAACTATAGTGAGAAAATAAAAACGCGGATGGATCACCAAAACCAAATAAACAAATATGATACTTTACCTCGTCAGAGCACACGAGTGGGCAAAAGTCGTAGTCATCGTAAAAATTTCGAGCCAGTTCATGTTGTGTCTTGAATTGATCGAGGTTTATCACTGTAGTTTCGTGTATGTTGGCATGGTGATATCGTATGTTGTTTTTGAGTACCCACAGCAATAACAACAAACAACAAACTTACTTGGTTTTTCGTATGCTGTTGACATCGTGTCTTGTAATGATGGTATGTGTTCGTATATATGAGTATGAGCAATAAAAATGCGTGTATGAAAGTGGAAAGGTGAGAAAAAATAATATGTTATATGTATATAATGTAAAGTGTACGATGAAAGGAAGAAAGAAAAGAAGTAAGGAGAGAAATAAAAGAAAAAATAGAAGAGAGAATATATAAATAAATAAAAGAGGAATAAAAAGAGGGAAGGAGAAGTAGGAGGAAAAAGAAAAGAGAGTGAGTACCACACATACATGTACTTGTATGCAACCAAAAAAAAAAAAAAAGTACGACTCAGAACCGCGGAAAATGCAACCAGTGAGAATTGAATGTTACACGGACTGCTTGTGCGCTTTTGACTCGCCAAAAACAGCTTAGCGTGTAAACTTTGGCCCTGGCTGTTGCTGTTCGTTGGTGCTCAGATGATCCAAACATCCGGGAAGTTATATATTTCTAAGTTGTTACAGGTTTTGCTTTTTTTGTAACCTTTGTTGTTGTTGTTGTTGATTTTTGTATTTCTTGCAATAAAACATAAGTAACTTTTGTATATAAAGATTTGAATCTATAAAACTATAATAAATAATAATATTAAATAATATAAGAAATGAGATTTTTTTTCTTCTCCTACTATTTAAAATGTGATAGCGACAGAGTTTAATATAAGGAGAGAAAAGGACTGTACTATAATAAAATGGAAAATTTCGTTTTACCTTGGGGTTTGGCTGGCTGTGTAACGAAAAGTGACCTTTGACAAAAAAGATCGGGTGGTAGAATGGCATATTCAGTAAGGAAAGCAAGTTCAAAAAAATCAAACATCCAATTAGACTGCCGATAGCATTCCCAAATATATTATTATAGTCAATAAGAAGAGGAACATGACCTATTTTTTTTTTCTTAACCTGTCTCCTACTCCTTCAACATGTAAGGGTAGATTTTCGTCGATAATATACTTTGTATTATACATATATAACCACCCCCAGAGAAATTGTTTTATAATACTATTAATGATCGTTTTGGAGAAAAAAACATATTTCGCTACCTACTTCTTGACATGCGAATATGATATACAAGTAAAAGGTATAATTTCGTCAATCAAATTTGTTTGAGGATGCACTAAAATAGGTCACCAGTGCTATAAAATAAGATATAATTTTGCATAAAATCATACTCTTTAACGACATATCAAGCAATCGAGATGATGTTGTAACCTGATTTTTTTTATAGCACTAGTCTATAAGTGATATGAAATGGAACAACTCTTTTTCGCTCATGTGAACAAAATAGGCAGGTGAAAAACTAAAAAGCTTATTCCTTAGAAGGCCAATTGTTTCCAATCAGTCCTTGGTCATTTATTTTAAATGATTCTTTACTACACCAATAACAAAAAGTAAATAATAAAAACTCGATTCAATTCTTTTCTGTCTCATCGATAATCCCCCTTTTCGGGACATATAAATTAAGTGCTTAAGTGCTGTTATGTAAAGACAAAGAGCAATAAACGTCTTTGTATTACTTATCAAACCCCAATATTATAGTAAATTATTTTTCTTTTTTCGAAATGATCTAAATTCCCCTCTCAAAATATGGGTTTTCGTTACACCAATTTTGATCATTGTTTCACCAGTTTATATTTTTTAGCCGTTTCCTTCCAAAAAAAAGAGGATTGGTAAGTTATATAAGCTTGAAATTAAAATGCTAATTTATTACGCTATTTATTACTAATACTAATAGAGTAAATAGGCATCGTCATTAAACAATAATATGAAGCAGCTGTAATAAAAAAAAGGGAGATCTTATTTAAATGAGATAATAAAAATAAAAATTTCAATAACTAGCACCAACAAATTTATATTCCTTTGCTTGTTTTATAATACATTATTGTATACTGTGAATTATTACTGCTTGAATTAATAAGGAGGGATGAGGAGGTTACAAAGTTATCAGAATCTAGTCCTTACATACAAGGAGGTTTAACAACATTAGGCAGTAATACACAGCTGACGACTTTTGTGTGTAATATAAACTTATGCTAAATATTTGACAACATCTGGGTGTCGTCAAAAACTCAAATCCTTATATGTTTCGAAATTTGTCTGTATATATTATTTTAGGACTAGCGTTTGCCTGCCTCGCTTCGCTTCGGCTGAATGAGCCCCTACGCTGCGCTTCGGGTCATTCAACGGAAAACACGTCGCAAGGGGGGTAAACCCCCTTGACCCCCCAAAAAGGCGCTTCGCGCCTGGTAGCGACGATGCCCAAGGCTGTATAGTTGTTTTGTGGATCCAGTCAAATAAAGAAATAGAGTGTGATAGTATAGTAATAAGATGTCTTTACAGTTGAATAATGGCATTTTATTAAACGAAAAGCAAAAAAATTAAAAGGGAGTGGGTTATTATTTATCGATCAGAGAGTATAATATTATTTACTGACACATTAACAGGTTGTTCAAGAAATTCTGAAATTTAATAAAAAAGGAACAAAATATATAAAAGTTAATAAAAGTAGGGTTGATCTTATCGAATTTTTACAAAAGTACATAAGGTTATTGTTGAAAGAAACATTAATAGTTTAAAAATAATAAATGGAGTCAATGTGTAAAAAGTCATTATGAAAATGAAGGAGAAAATGGAAGAGAAGAGAGAGAGACTGTTTCATGATAGCCGACATTCTTTGTAATAAGGCGATAAGCTGGCCTATCCTAATTAGCGATTATAAACAAATTTCTGTAATCTGTAATGCATCAAAAGGCAATGTATAGCTGATCATGCGAAAACATTTGATCAGGAAGATATACATAAACATGTGTTAATGGTTAACCTTGCGATTAGTTTATACTAACAGAAAGCAAGTTTAAGTGGAAATTATTCTCGAGATACTTCACGCGGTAACCCAGAAGATTGCGAAGAGCTGATAAGCTTAATTCATGGTAGATGGACACGATTTCCAGTATAAATTCCATCTGTCTCGGCTAGTATGAAGTGTGAATCCAGTTTCTTGAAAATTAATTTTGTTTTGTTACAAAGACCTTCTGCAGGATTCAAGAATAACAGGCTAGTTAAATTTTGGTTAAAAACAATGGGGTGGAAATTCTATCAAATTTAAACAAAATATAAAAGAAAAGCGGCTGTGCTGAATAAATAACTTGTAATAATTATTTAATATAACAGAAACGTAGCAAATTAACTTGTAAATATTTGCATTAATTACGGAAGCTGTCTTTCCCTTTTAGCAGATATGTGTGTTAGCTACGTAAAATAGACATTGTGGTTAAAATCTCGGCAGAAATTTGATTGGTATATCCTTCTCTAGGATTTGTATCTGCACTCAAATATTCACGACATTTAACCTGGAAATAAGACATTGGCGGCACCATTTAAAAAAACGACCATAGCAGTTTTTGCTTAAAGTATTGTTCTTCGGCAAAATATTGTAGATTAACTGTTATATTGCTATTCCTTTAAATTTGAGTTTATGTTTTATCCTCTCATATAGCAATGTTGCCGATCAAGAACAAAATACAGTCCGAAGCTACGGAGTGAAACTTATTACCGATCCGATGTCCAATGATGATATAGAATATCATAGTTGTGGAAAAGACCTTTTACTATGATAAAAAAACTACAAATATGGATGTGGAGAGATACATATAATAGATTTTTGCAAAAAAATAAAAACATAATTAAAGACAAACATTGGCTTTCGATTGATGGTAAAATCATTACAATTTCCATAGTAGCAATAGGTCGAAACAAAAACCCTTTCCGCAGACAACTTTTTTATATTAATTTCCAGCAACCAATGTTTTTATATCGGAATAGCTGACAATTACCTTTAAAATACAGCGAGCAAATGAAAAGCAAAAAAATAGGAATTCAAAGGCAGACTATCTTACAAAAAAGGAAATTTTAACGTTCAACTATCTTAATATACTAGTTTTTGGATATGATGGTTTCAGATCTTAAAGTGATTCCTTTGTTTTATTTACACTGCCAAACTCCCAATGAGAGTTTGTGTTCACTTAATTGCTGCAGGGTGACGTTTTAAGCTGCAATATCATATGCACACAATTATATAAGATAGAAATCATTCACTTCTTTTCTCCATGTCTCAAAATCAGTGAACCCCCTTCCGCTACTTTGTTACGTATACTGTATTAAAATAAAAAATTTTAAGATATGAATATATACATGTATATATAAAGAAGCACTGAGAGCTGTATATAAACCATCGTTAATTTCTTTCTATAAATAACTTGCACTTTTGATTTCATTCATAAATTAAAAAGATAAGAAATATGTGGCAAACAAGTAATCGTCACTTTTTTTCATAAAATCTTTCAAGTCTGACAGTATATGCAATTCTCTTATTAAATTAATTATAATATACACAAACCTGTCATCTTAATCTTTCACTCCTTTATTCTCTTTACAAACAGGTTGTACTAAGATATGTATCGTGGTTGCAGATCCTTCATCATCAGTTGAGATTGGCCAACAAAACGTGTTACTAATTTATAATGCGGAGTACACCTGTTAGGTTGCCATTCATGGAACTTTGTCCCATCTGCTCAATTTTTGGGTTAAACGGGGATGGGTAAAAGATATACATTTTTTTTAACATGGAGCATGTATATTTTTTGATTTTATTCAACATAGTCGCTGGAATTTTTGGTGTGGCACCAAACATTTTATTCAACAATTAAGAACAAACAATGGGTATAACGATGTAAGTTTTCACATTTCCTACCATCCTTGTTGGTAGTCTCTACATATCAATAACTAGGTACGCTTATTGGATGATACGAGGTGGTAAAAGAATTGCTTGTAGCTAAGGTCTTCCGCTTAACATTGACCTTTTATTTTTGACCAAAATTCTTCTTTTGAATGAGTATGAAGGAAGATAATATAGTATGCGGAACCCAAGATTTTGAACGACATCTTGACAATATTACTGAATAAGTGGTGGTATGTCTAGTTTATATAAATATTTGTCTGGACATAATTATTTTTTAAAAAGCATTTATAGCGGTTTCCATATATTGATATTGATATTTTTTTTTTTTTGCTTTTGCCTCAACTTTGAGAACCAAACGTTGCCTGTTATCTTGTAATTACTGGAATCCACATCTTTGGCAGGTTGTATGACGAAATGTTCTTTGCAAATGTAAATTTAAAGCCTACTTTGTCGACAAATACTGTATAAATTTCTCGTAATCAAGATGTTCCTTTGCTATATAAATAATTGCTTTATTATTTTTATAATTGTATTTGGCGAGTTCTAGTAACTTAAAGTTTTTGTTTATTACATGCAAGACTTGTTAATCAGGGTCTACGGGTATGTGGTCGCTACCTTGCGGTACATTATGGTTATGATTATTAATAAATATAAGAGTGGCGAATGATAAATAAAAATATCCTAGTAGTGACAAAATTGAGTTAATGAAGCGAAAGGTGTAATGTAGAAGTAAAGTATAATGGTGAGTGAGAGTAAGAAAAAAAATTACAATTGGAAAAAGAAGGGGAGAGACTAATTCTAAAGACTAATTCTAAAGAAGTGGAAAACACACTAGATGTTTCCCGGAAAGTGTGTCAGAGGAGTGGGTGGTGTTATATTCAATACGTCTTCGGGATTTGGTCTGTTATCTTCAAAAACATCATTGGGACAGCTTAAACGATCAATTTCCTGAAGTACACAAATGAGAATAGGCCATGTTCTCTCCTATTTGCTAAGTGAAAGGCTAACTTCAGGCATTGTCGAGTTTTGATAAGTTGTAGCATTTTCCAGTTTTTTCATAGCGCGAATACCGCAGTACTAAACCAGACGATTTTGAAGACTCGTTTGAGTGATCGTTACTTCAAACTATATAGTTCATCTTTAGTCTGCTTGAGTGTCTCCGAAGGATTCTTGTCATATAAGCCTTACAAGACCAAGAAATGTCTATTAAATTAATACGGGGTGCCGTTATCCAGGTCTTTATAAAGTACTTGACTTGACAAATAGACTTCTTCGTCTCCAAACCATGCAAAATATTTGTTTGTTGTATCGCATAAGATTGGTACGTAAATTCCTTGAGTAGTTAATAATCGTCATCAAAATACACGTCTGTTACAGTATTTTTTTGCACTTGAAATGTAGTTCGAACTTTTTTTTATTCCCTTTACGCAATACACTCGATTATCCACCGTTCATTATAATAATACATTTTTCACGAAGATCAATATCATACGAACCAGAATTTTCTTTGCTGCTACCTTCTATATATGGCAAGTAGACAAGATGGGCTGCAAATTACTAAAATTCCCATTGATTTTGCAGCTCATGTAATAATTATCTTCGATATTGTGAGATATTCGATAATCTCTTGTTCGTGTTTGTTTGGCGATTAAAACTTTGTTGCAATAAATCAAACGACTTTACCTGTTATTTGTCAATGTATGATTTGTATTCGGGGATTCGCCGTACACCTTGTAACATTCTTTCCATCGTTTATTTAAACATCTATAGACAAAGAGTGAAACGGCATTAAAAATAGCAGTACGTAGATAACAAATGTGTAATCAAATCACTTGTTGTGTTGAAGACGACACGATTAGAATAGAGCAAAGAGCTCATTAAATATAAGCTAAGTAAGAGGGTTTATAGCCCCTCTTTGAGCTGATCAATCCTTCTGCTTCCTACTGCAAAGGTACCAGATTCCATCTACAACATCATCAAGATCCTTGATGCCACTGACACCTGGTCTTACCATATGCTTGTCAATTGTCCCGTTTTCGGGCTGACTACAGAATAGATATCCTATCTCGTGTCTCTTACGGTTTTCGTCTTATCTCCGAATTGAACCCGAGTTACATTAAAACAGTCAAAAACATCACCTCCCTGTGCCAATAGTCGGGTAAATTCAATAATCGCCAAACATCAGAAAAAATTCCAAAAACTGTGTAGCATAATATTTTACAAAGCTCAAGAGGACTTCCAGATGCATTGATTGGTATTCTATGGTCTACCTGCTTATTGTCAATTGTATATGTGGTGTTGTAATCGATCAAACGAGAACCTAGAAATGGAATACTTGTGATGTTGTAGTATCACACATTGCTTTTCGTCGCTTTAATATACCAGTCTTATACGTAAAGTCTTTCATTTTATAAAAATGTATTTTTATGCTTTTAGGTGTTTCAATTTCGTTTGGATGGGGGTATTGGTTTTCATTTTCAATATCGTTCGGACGCTCATATATAAACCGACCGGTCGCCATATTTGCTGTTGCTTTTGAAGCTACTTTTTTCGATAGCTGTTGCTACTTGTAAGGCTATTGTCTCGATTGTTGCTTCTTGAGGTGTGGGCACAGCAAAAATCATTATATTGCCTCCCTTTTAACTTAATCAACCCAACTCCACCTCCAAGTTTGAGGTCACAGTGGTAAGAGAGATGAATGTGTGAGAAAAAATGTCTTGTTTTTTTAACAAGTTATTAACTATTAATATAATAGTTTGATAAAGATGAAAAAATAATGGAAAACAAAAACAAAACATAAAAATAGGGAAATATAAGGATTCTGGGTAATAATAAAAATAAAAATCTAGGTAAAACATGGCAAAAATTCCTCTGTTTACAGCAGGTTAACGCGGTTTCATGTGTCTAATTTAGTTATTAATGAGCTTTCAGTCAGTTGATCCAAATCGCAAATAAAAGGCCCCAAAATGTTTAGAAATTACTGTTTGGTCAATGAGGAAGGGCTGTGAATAGATCTTTGTTTTTTGGGTGTTATATATTACTATAATAATAACATTTATCCATATAGTAGCTCATGTATATTATGTTTATTTGTCTCACAGCTATTTTCACTTGACCTCCACTATATTTGACTATAGACATTGATGGTTGACATTATATATTTCTTGGTGATACTGTAAGTGATAGCGACAAGCCGACTGTTTTATAGTCACAAAGCGTGGTTCTGTCTTTAAGTTGTATAATGCAATATATCTTGCATCATACGTATTTCCCCTTTCTCAATATAATAGAAAAATCCACTTCAAAGTGAAGAACAAGTACGACTTTTACTGAGTATTATGTTCACCGAGACAGACTGAGTGAAAAGGATCTCGTCAAGAGTAACTGAAGCTGATTAATCTGTAAATGGGTATGACTGTTTCAAATGAATCAAATATTTGAAGTCGTTTTATGATAATTGTTCCTGAGGTTGCGCTTGACGCAAATATTTTATTTTTTTAAAAAAAAACAATATCCTTCCCCCATTCCATCAATAACAATCCATTCAGTTCGTTGCTGGCCAGTCCCTCTTTTTCATTCCTTTTCTTCCCAATCCATTAATATAAGTACTTCAATCAAAAATAATATTATGATCCTCCATCACATATTAGTAATAGTAAAGAAAATGTTTATATAAATTACAAAAAAAAAAAAAAAAAAAAGAATAAAAGCTATAAACATTTTTAGTTGATAGCTTCCCGGAATGCAACTAATTTCTCTCCCTTCACTTGACCTATAAATAAAAGCAGAAGGAATTAGAATTTTTTCAAAGTAATTGTCGTTTAATCCAACTAAATAATAGCGATAAGAATCAAAAACTTACTGTCTTTTTCAACAACATATTCACCCGCAACATCACAATCTTTTAGAACTGCCTTTTCCAAAACCTTTGCATTATTACAAATAACACAACCATCCACCTTTGCACTAAAAAAAACAATATCCGCAAAATTAGTTATCACAAAAACACAAAAGCATAAGGTTCTCCTTAAAAAAAAAAAACCTGTTACTCTATCCATATTACTTACTTGTCTGCAATTACTACGTAATCCATAATAACAGAGTTAGCAATCTTTACGTTCTTGCCAATAACACAATGAGCGCCCACACATGATTTCTTGACTGATGATCTTTCATCGATCTTTGTATGTTCACCAATAATGGAATCATTGCCTACTTGTGTTTTAGGTGCCACTTCTGTACTGGATGGAACACGAGTGATAGAAGCTCCTTGTTTGGTTTCCTATTTCGGATTCACACAGTTAGAAAGAACCAAGGGATAATTGGGCGCTATACATCTCTGTTTCTCTCTTCTCTTCTGTCTTTTTATTCAAAACTTACATGACGATTAAGTTCACTATATCCAGCAATTGTGTTAGCACGTCCACAAAAACCTCCACGATATATATATGCACGAGTTGTGACAGGGCTTTTAAAGGTTGAACGAGTTGGATCAGGTGAAAATTGATCGTCATCAATATCATCAGATGCTGTAGTTGAAAGAGACAATGCAGTACTAAACAAAGATTTTTGTGCAGATGCATCTAATATTATTTAATTAAGATTACTAATAGTTAGAAGAAAGATAATATATAATCCCATTCCCTGTTTTTTTTTTCTTTTTTTCCCTATCCCATATTAAGATATAAAAAGAATTACTTACAACTTTTTACATTTTCACGCTCTACCATTTTCTTTTGATATTGGCACTTGACAAGCATTGGGATTAAATCTTCAGATATACTTGAGATATTTTCCTTATCTGCAACTAAATCAATTACCCATCTTTTGAAAATGTATAAATGTGCATCATTTAAGTTTGTATGTACTCGAACACGAGGAAATCTAAAATAACCGTAGCGTATATAAGTATGTGTATAAGCCAACCTTTGTTCTAATTATAAGATATCGATGTATATTTACTTGTTCAGTAAAGACATTCGCATTGAGAAATCTTCATCCTCAAAACGTCGAACTTTATATACTAAAGAAGATTGAACAGGATCTATTCCAACATAAGGTGCAAGTCCTATTTATCATTTCAAAAAAAAAATCTAGGATTACTTCTATCATTTTATATCATCCCATTGTTCAATTTTATAATATATAACATACCATCATCTTTCCCACTATCTGATAGATTTGATTCATAAAACAATGCAGTCATTGTTGGATTTTCCACACGATGAATATCTAAAATTTCTCTTGGATTCAAATCTGTAATAAGGTCGCAAGGAACAACGATAAAATCACGCTATAATGAAAAAGAAAAAAGTTCAATAAGTCATTCCCTGTTCATATATATTTCTTTTTTCATTAACTTATATATCCATATATTTATATCTATTTACCTCTATTTTATCCTTAATAGACCGTAATGCATCTGCAGAACCAAAATCTTCGTCTACAGCAACAACGTTACAATGTACACTTCCCTGATATCCACGCGCAATATATCCTGATAATTTCTGGTGAGCTGTTCCGGAAGCTTGAACCAATAAAATGGCATCTACAATTCAAAAAAAAAAAAAAATGTTGTTTGGATTTAATTATGGTTTGTCCTCGTTGTCGTCGTATATTGTTGCTGATCAGAAATTCATTTAACTACGAAAAAAAAAAAAAAGAATTTTTAAAAATTTTACCATGGATACCAGCTTTTTCAAGCCAATCTAATGTATATGAAATTATAGGTTTGTTGGCAACAGGTAATAATGCTTTCGGTACGTTGTCTTCTTCAGAAATGGGATATAAACTATTATACAAAAGAGTGATTCGTTTTTTTTTTCAGTAATTGTTCATCGATTTAAGTATTTTTTTGTTTCATTTACTGCTAAAAATTTAGTATTAAGCTTACCGATTTGTACTTCCATAGCCAGCAAGTACAACGGCTTGGAATTCAGAAAGTTTATGATGTCGCGACTTCTCGAACAGCATTTAAGGATATATATATATATGGTGTCAAAAGTTAAAAAAAAAATATTCGCGCTTTTCCGAAATAAAAAAAAAATTCGGGGTATGCTCTGCAAAAAAATTCTTTAAAACAATGCGTCAGACTGACCAATTTTGTTGACAATCTTAAATTCATTTGAGAGTTCACACTCCAATCTTCATTTCTTTGATATTAATAGTAATACTTTTATATCTACATCTACTTTATATAGAGTTGTTTTTTTTTTTTTTACCAAAGTATCTTCATGAAATACATAAAGTAATACGTAGAGTAATGAGAGACGATTAAATCATAAGTGTAGGTAAAAATATATATATATGATATACTAAAAAATGCATAGTAATTTGTGAGCTATTTTGTCAAATTTTATCAGCGCTTATGCATCATTCAGTGCCCACAGTAACCAGAAAAAATGACACCAGAATACATAGTATATATAGCATTAAATTTTTGCGCAATAACGTTTTGATGATGATTGCTTATTCTTTGGTTACTATTGAAAAAAAAAGGAGTTATGTTTCTAGCGTGTTCCAATACCATACCTTTCTCTTTTGGAATTTTCGTTCTAGTATATTCTGTCGTTCATATAAAACGTTTACAATCATACGGAGAGGGGGGGGATATTTTTAGCAACTTCACTACAAGTATTACACGGATAATTTTGCCATGATAACTCTTCCTGATACTTGTTTTTCATGAGCAACTTGGAAGACCAGCTAACACCATAGTTTAATTAATATAGTACCAGCTTTTCATAATGAAATTGAAATTATAAATTATATAAATCAATCGATGATAAGTAATAGTTAAAAAGCTAAAGTTCGTAAGAATCATTTACCTTCTTTCTTAAAATACATGCGCACCAAGTTGCATAGAGAAGGAACGTGCGTTTGAAGGGGGAAATCTGGCCATGATTTAAGGTTCAACATTGTTGAACTCTACCTTTACCCCTTACTAGAGCACATAACCAATCATTTTCACCCCAAAAATGATTTAGTAGCCTTATATAGTGATTTCACAATCATGCAACTATTTATTTTTGTTTGATGCGTATATTACTATTATTATTATTTACGTGTATAGCGAACTATTTTATTACACTACGAATTAATCTTATACATAGTCTTCCAACATGTTGATGGTAGTAGAAGTCACAGTTATATAGAATAATGCACGTATTCTAGCTAAATAAGTATGTTTATTGCCACCTACGTATTTTATTTCTTCGTTTGTAATATACTATTACAAACAGAATCCAAGATAAGTGATTGTACGTACAATATAGAACTATTTTATTAAGCTTTTATTATATGTATTATATACTGGTATATCACTTTTTTATTGCTAGAGATGTATATCCATCAAATAAAAATAACTTATAACTGGAAAATGTTTAATAGGAATAACTTGTACAATGAGAAATGAAGGTAAGATAAAATAAAATAAAAACCAATAAATTATTGTTTCTTATTTCACAAAACTACATGTTGTATATAACAATGAAATTGTATTTAATTACGAAATACCATAGATAGAACACAGAGCTGTGTCTAGATATTCTATTATAAAGATAAAAGCAACATATTTCTATTACTACAATGAAATGATTGTATACTTATATTAACAGGTACTGTTGATTCAACCTACCCAATTTATTGAACTCACATACACTGACACAAGCTAATAAAATCAGGAGAAATGTAAAAAAAAGGGGGTCAAGGTGCTAAGAATTAAACTATTATCAAGTCGATAGCATATGTTTATGGATTTTTTTTCCAAATTGAGAAGTGGTCTACATAAACTTAAAAAAAAAGATTCCATCTTTTCTTTCACCAGAAGATCAGCTTTATGTGATTATAAATAAAACATCTACATAATGTGGAGAGGAGTAATAAAGTTTTTAACGATAAGTTGTTTAGCATCAAGATGAAACCTTTTTTTTTAAAGAAAAAAAAATGTTCTTCTTTTCCTCAATAATAAAAGACTATATTCTTTTCTTGCTTATATTTATAATGTATAAACATTTTACACACGTAAAAAGGAATTTACTACATTGATATCTTTTATGTTGTGTATTCCTGTTGTTTACATAAGAGTAAATGACAGTCATATAAAATGCGCTATTTTTGTTTGTTATGTGTTCTCGTTATATTCTTGTGATTTATACTTACGTAACGTTTATTTTCTCCCTTTTTTATTGATTGTTATTAATGAGCAAGTGAAAACACACAACAAATACATACATTATTTGATTACTTATAAACGACATCTTATACATGTTATTCAATCTTCCAGAAGGGATAGCGCACACAGATAGTTATTATTCTTTATCACTGTACATAAATATGTTTACTATTATTTTTATTATAATCAATATTTACTCACTTGAATAAATACATTTATTAACAATAGAATGAATTTCCGAATGTGCATTGTTTAAGAGGACACGAGGCATTTTTTTGTTGTGAAAGGATGACTTTTAAGTTGATCTAGACTCATTTTTTTTTTATATATGACACATAGTAAAACAGATGAATTCTCTCACCCCCCACCAAAAAAAGAAAAATAAGAGTAAGAGAGAATAATTTCATTCTATATCTTGATTGTGCTACTATTACAACCATATTAGGACTCTTCTTTCATGTTATTGCGGAGGCACATGTTAGCAGTTTCATAGCTATGTTCTTTTTATTTTTGGGCACAGTATCAAGACAAACATTCTTACAAGAATATTTGAGTTCTAAGAATAAAAATAATAATTATTTTTTATTATTTGTATAAGGAAAAGCTGACTCTTCTTTTATTTTAGCTTTAAAACAAACAAACAAACAAAAAAAAAATTAAAAAAAAAGGTTTATCCTTTTAACTCTAGAACAATTTTAAAAAATTGAGAGTCAGAAAAAAAATATGCTTCAAATGTACAAAGGTGGCGTTTTTTTATCTGGATATGCAATTTAAAGAAAAAGCATCTGTGCCCAAGCATAAATAGCGTCAATTTGGAAACACCGAGCATAACATGGTTCCACACAACTTTTTTGTTGTTTGTTCCCTTCACACTTTTCAAATAGACAAATGGAGAAAGAAAAAAAAGGGGGCGGGGAATGGTTTGAGGGCCTAAAAGAAATAATTCTTTATTTATTATATTTTTAATGTTCACATAACATGAGAAAAGCAAAAAAAAAAAAAAAAAAAATCAGAACTATAACTAGTGAGCTTTAAAAAGAAGTAGAAATATAAATCATCTCTTTGGGTATTTGTCAAATCCATTGTGTTACGGGGTCCATACTATCATTTGTCGTACTAATTGATTCAACTACCGAATTGTCTAAAGTTGTTAAATAATCTCCTGGTGTTACAGGGCCACAATCATTGAATGAAAATGTTGATGGTGGCGGTGGGATACATAAAGAAGAATCTGATGATGATGAAATTGAAGACGCTGTAGACCGATGAAAATCCAATAATGGAGATGAAGATGACATGATATTAGTATAAATGATAGGATCTGGTGTAGTGGTATAATTATACTCGTCATAGAATTTCCATGACGACGAGGCTGGCGCTGGAGATGATGGTGAAATTGGACATGGTGTTGTTGTAGATAATGATGGCATTATTGTTGCTGCGCTTGAGGTGATTGTTGTTGTCATGGTCTCAATATTAGGTAGTTCATAATAATCAGTATTTGTCGTTGTTGTTGTAGTAGTAGCAGGTTGTAAAAATGGAGGAATGAATGGAATGTGATCATTTTTTTGTTGGTTACCATATTGAGCAGCAAGTTGTTGGACAAGCAATATTCGTTCTTTATGCGATATACGGCTCTTTTGACCTACTTTTTTAGGTTGATGTACTTTAAAATGACGTCTCAAATTACTAATCACTGCAAATCGTTTATGACATCCTGGTCTATTATGAAATAAAAAGATTACTACTTAATATATAAAGAAAAAAAGACGTAAAAATAAATAGAAATGAAATACATACATATGACATTGAAATGGTTTTTCGCCGGTATGGGTATATATATGTGGTGTTAAGGCACTTGGTTTTGGAAAACACTTGCAACAATGTGGACACTTGTATGGTTTCTTGATAACTTTATTTGAAATACTTTTGTTACTCTTATTACCAGTAATAGAAGTAATAGAAGTATTCTTGCTGATTTTATCAAAAGTATTTTGAGTAGTAGAGTTGCCCATTTTCCTTGAAATGTCAAACATACGTGTTGTTGCCTCTGATAATTCAAAATTTAGAAATGTATCAATTTGAGCACTTGCAAGAGGAAAAGATAACTGTGGTTCAAAGTTAGAGTTTAAGCTCATGATTATAAAAAGAAGAAGTGGTAAAAAAAAGGGTATATGTGACTGTAGTAGTAATAGTAATAGTAGTAGTAGTAGTAGTAGTAATATATGTAATATATATATCTTACTATCAAATTAAATAATAACGAGAGGGAAGTAATAAAATTGTCGCCAGTAAAGAAAAAGTAAAGAAAAAGGTACAAAAAGAAGTGTCTCGAACATGATGCTTATTTATATTTCTTAAAAAATAATCCTATAGGAGTTGACTTGCCCTAAATGATCAGCGAACTTCTTTGGGTATCAATCTCATTAATGGGTAAGACAACTCCTTCATTGTACTACCTCAAACATTAAGTTTAAAAAAGAAAAGAAGAGAACAAGAACAGAGAATATAAGTGCTGTTGTGCATGTGTGATGATGTGTGGTTGTATCTGTGTCCGTGTGTATGGACGGAGATTTGATGCTTTTTTTTATATTTTTTTTTTGAAAGGAGTAAGAGAACAGTTGAATTTAAACATACTAAACGCTTGTCAATAATCCATCATAATAATGTATATATATAAGATTACGTTTGTAATAATAATATAATAATACAAAGGATCGAGTTTCATTTTTGCCTAATTCATTGTACCCAAGCTTTGAATATGAAATTTTCATATCGATCTTCATGTGTATTTTCGGTGTTTCTAAAACATAAAATAAACTACTCTTTCTTTTTCAACGGAGGATACTGTTTGAAAACAGGAGGTTATCATTGATCACCTTTTTTTCTTTGGAGCAAAAGATGAAAATATCATGTTAAGAGAAAAAAGACTATAATAATAAAACATTATTAAAGCACTTTCTATTGCGCACAACAACAAAAAGGACACTATCTCCCCCATTATATTAGGATAATATATATGCGGGCTGGTAACTTGGCTCATAAATCTACTTTAGGAAGGTGCCCCAGGTACCCCTAATTACTAAATAAGGCAAAAAGTCGACGTCCGTGAGACACAGCATTCAAAAATATTCATTGTTTTGCTTGGTGCTGACGCAAACAAAAAAATACGCCTCCCCCCGAGAGAGAGGAACAGTAACTTAGGGGTAGGTCGAAGGGAAACCAAAGAGTACAAAAAAAGAAATAAGGTTTTTCTTCCAACATTCGAAATTGATTTTATTATCTACTCAAAAAAAAAAAGCTTTTTTTTTTTTTTCTTTCAATATTAATTTTTATTTTCTTTGTAAGTTTAATATTGCAAATTGGGTGTTTATTTGATAACATTATTATTTACCTTTTTTTGAAAAACAGATGAGTTTAGTCAAGTATAAAAATTTCTCATTGTCAAGCATTTTTTTCTAGCACAACATTGAAGAAAAAATTAGCGCAGATGGTTCAAAGTTTATTTGAAATGTTACACATAACTTTTTTGCCTAATAAAATAAAAGAGAACCCAGCGTCAAATATATCTAAACAATAGTAAACTACTGTCAGTACTATTTTTATTATATTAATTATGGAAATGTTGGGAATATATATTTATATATACACAAGTAAAGAAAAGTTGGCTAATAGTAATATATATGGATGTGCGCCGCAAATGTTATAATTTCATTATTACAATTTTTTTTTTCAAACATAATGAAAGGTAGTAAATAATCAAACATTATCATAACAATAGCTGTATACAAGTTCTCTAAATATGAAGATAGAAGACAGGAGGTCCTTTCATCATATGATTACTCCTGGTTTACAAATAAGGATAAAAGTTTAATTACTATTAGTCAAATTGATGACAGCAAAAAAGTCAATCCGCAACAGAAGTTCTTCTTGTTAGTTATTCGTGATATAAAAATCTTAGTTTATTCATATTATTATTATATTGTCAAATCCCTAATACGTTTGCGATACGTGTTCATAAAATCATTGTTTCATATTGGTATAAAGCTTAATACTAGTAGTAACATGACTTTACTAGTTAATATAAGGAAAAGAGGAATACACCAAGTGATTATAATCTTTTTAAAGGAGTTCCCGAGCTTATCAAGATTACCTATTAAGACTATTTGAGCCAATAATCTTTGAGAGATTTGTCGTTACGTTAAGATGAGTACATAGCACGAAAATAAAATTAAAACAGAAGGAACGCTAAAAGTAGTAGTAGTTGTCATTGATAAAAAAAAAAGGTTTTCATTCTTTTGACTTAAACTGAATTATGAGTCATGGGTACGTAAAAAAAAGAAGCCAGATGTATTGATATCACTCCTTTTTTTATATAAACCGAATTAAATAGAATTAGTGGGCTTTATTCAAGAATATACATGCTTACATTATAAGTACACTTCTATTAATTAATAGTTATAGTAATAACAAATTGATAAGACAAAAAAAGGAAAAGACAAAATATAGTTATGCACAAGGTCGTCGATGGGCTGGTTTTGCTAGTCTGATGTCTTCTGAGATAAAAGTTGACCTTTGTTTGTTTCTGAGAAGATGATACTTTTTTGGTTTTGTTTTGACAGTACGTAATCAAACGTTTTATTGGATAGTGACCACGACAATGTAAACATGAACCTCTTTTTATTTTATCCTGAAACTTTGATCTATTACCAAATAAAAAAGAAATTTGATATAACTATCGCTGTCATAGACATTATTTATGGCTTATACGTAGAGAAGAACTATATATATATATATATATATATATATAATATGGTGGTTTTATATTCTAAATCTTTACCTTTCTTCTCCAAACTGAAAATACGTATTTCATGATTTTTCAACTTATGACATAGTGTCCAGTCTAACCGCCTAAAGGCAGATGTACTCACTTTATCTTTTATTGAGAGTATAGTTATTATAATCATGATATATATAACTTGGGACATGTTGCTACGTATTATCGTTATTATTGCAATAATTAATATATATACATCAATGTATCTCTTTTATAATACACTATTATATATATATTGTATATCTAAAATATTTGTTCAGTGTAGAGTACTTTTGTGCATTCTAGAAGTTTTGAGAAAAATAAGGATATGTAGCCACAATAGGTTTGTATAACCATGGTACAGACTCAACCACACAAGTCGTTTTTTTAACATCAACAAAAAATTATTCCGCTTCTTACAGCGTTATATATATACATATATGCATATATATATATATATATATATAACATTCGTTATCTTCATTTTTATGACCTCAAAACTTAATATCCCCTTTACTAATTTTTACTAACATTTGATTTTCTTTTCGTTAATAGTTATTTTGTCAGTATTCTAAATTCTAGGAAATAAAAGTGAAAATGTCACAGTAGATCGGTAAATCGATCATCTTTTTTTGTTTTATCTATTGTATTATTAAAGAGAATAGCTTCTTATTACCATTTTGTCTAGATCATTTGTGAAAATAAACTTTTTTTTTAAGAATAACGGAGTTATAGTTTTCTTGGTGTTGGGTTACTTAATAAATGCAAAATACATATGAAATATCACGGTCCATCAACTTGTTTTTTTTTTTGGTTGCTGTTGTACAAAAGGTCATTATTATTTCCCACCCTTTTTCTTTTTTTTAACGAAAACCACCAATTACAAAAAAGGAAAATAAGTCAACAACTTGAGTCTACACTAATAAAAGGATTAAGAATTCCAAGTCCTTTATATATTTACAGAAATTGTAAAAACACGAGTTTAGGCCTTCTTTCCCCTCCCCCCCCAAAAAAAAGAAAGAACTTTTAGACTATTTTTGAAAGAATTAATATTAAAATATTGTATAAAGAAAAGAAACAAAGAAATATTTTCTTATAATAATACTGATTAATGATACCGTAGCTTGGCCATAATAATAATAAGATATCAGAGGATCGTCATGACCAATTATAATACTATATATGTTAAGAAAAGATACTATAGATCTATCATATGATTCAAAAAAGAGCTTTTATAGTAAACTGTATTACACATTCACAAACAAATGACAAATCTACGTATATAGACGTACATCACACGTTTTTTTTTAAAACGTAGTATTCACATGATGAAAAGTAAAGTGTACATTTTTTTAACACATTTTTGTATGAAAATATTATAAAAAAAAGTTATTGTGACAGCCACCTTCTTATCGTCAATTTGTACAACGGGGGGGGGAAGGAGCTTAATATGATAAGGGGGTTAAAAAGCATGGACCTTTTGTTACAAAGGAGACAATAAAGATTAAAAGGAATGTTCAAGAACATGTTTATTATTTTATAAAATTTACGATTCAATGACCCGTCAATTCGGTCAATATAAAAAAAAACTATTCTTCTTTATTTCTTTTACACTATAGTAAAAAACAAAACAAAACAATAGAATAAAATAAACTATATTTCAATTACTAAAACCACTTGGTTTTACTCTATATACTATTTAATTTTTATATATAATAACTATATATAATAAGTTTATATTTTACATGTGTATGTAAGTCATATGAGTGTATTTTTACTAGTCTTCAGAAATTCCGGCTTTGCTCCTTTTATGGTCAAATGTCGAGTATCCCCTTTTACCTATTTAGTCGAACTTTGTGTAATGGTAGATCGATTTTTGATTTCTTCATCTTTTACTACGTAAATCTTCTTTCTTTAAATAAATAAATGAAATACATGTAAAAATTAACTGGCATTTTGTAATAATTATCTCTTACTGTATATCCTTAATTAACATCATATTTGAAGGAAATAAAATCTGGAGATGACGGAAGGAGTAAGAAAAAAAAAAAGAGATTCATGTTCCGCGTCCATCTGCATAATTTTTTTGTTTTCTTTTCTCTTTCTTTTTCTTCTTTAACCCCTTAAAAAAAGAAACTATCTGATTATCACAAGAATGCCCCCCAAAAAACAAACAGAAGATCAAGTTGTTCAAGATTCAAGTGATGACGAAGATGGTACCAATACAATGGATGAAACTGTAAATCTAAATAAGGGGGGGGGTGGAGGGAAATGTGAGAAAAAAAAAGAGCAATAATGCTACGCGAAATATAGATAAAGTTTGGTACTTTAATAATTATTATGTAATAATAGTTTTATACCAGTATTGATGAACTTCAAGCACATGGAATTGGTATGGCTGATATCAATAAACTGAAAGGTGCAGGTGTTTGTACAGTTCGGGTTCGTAGAATTTATTATTATTTCAATATCACAAGTAAAATGTGTATATTAAATAATAATTTATTAGGGTGCTCAAATGATGATTAAAAAGAATCTTTTAAAGATTAAAGGATTATCTGAAACAAAAGTAGATAAGATTAAAGATGCTGCTTCAAAAACACAAGTAAAAATTATTCTCTCTTTTGTTTTTTCAGTAAATATTGGGTTTGACTGAAAATAAAATAAAATATTAGGGTTGTGGTTTCATGACAGGATCAGAATTAGCCCATCATAGACAAAAAGTTGTTAAAATTTCTACTGGAAGCAAACAATTTGATGCTTTACTTGGAGGTAATAACATAGTATTTCCTCTCTTTTGTTTTAACATTTTTTTTAATAATTTAATAATAATAGGTGGTATTCAAACAATGTCAATCACCGAAGGTAAAATAATAATAAAGTTATATGATATGAGTTCAATAAATAATGATGTTTTTTATCTATTTTATTTTTCATAGTGTTTGGTGAATATCGAACTGGTAAAACTCAATTAGCACATACTATGTGTGTTCAAGTTCAACTTTCCGCTGAAAATGGTGGCGCTAGTAGTAAAGTTGGTTAGGATTTCTACCAATAAAAATAAAATAATACACCTATAAATTTTTGTAATCAAACTGTTTATGG
This sequence comes from Circinella umbellata, assembly GCA_025093555.1. Taxonomy (NCBI): domain Eukaryota; kingdom Fungi; phylum Mucoromycota; class Mucoromycetes; order Mucorales; family Lichtheimiaceae; genus Circinella; species Circinella umbellata. Next base: position 721,167 of record JAIWNF010000025.1, on the reverse strand, counting down.
TCCTTTTTTATTATAGCATACATTGATACAGAAGGAACATTCCGACCAGATCGAATTCGATCTATTGCTGAACGATTTGGAGCAGATCCAGAAGTAGTTTTAGATAATATTATTGTTGCTCGAGCATGGAATAGTGATCATCAAATGGATTTAATTATAGAAATTGCTGCTAAATTTGCTGAAGAAAAAGGTGTTTATCGTCTCTTGATAGTTGATTCTATCATTGCTTTATTTCGTTGTGATTATGCAGGTCGTGGTGAATTAGCTGATCGCCAACAAAAATTAAATCAAATGCTTAATCGTCTTACTAAAATTGCTGAAGAATATAATGTGGCTGTTTTTCTAACAAATCAAGTATCATCTGATCCTGGTGGTATATATATAATTCTATTTGTTGATGTTATATATATATATATGATTTTTGAACTCTATAATATATATTTTAGGTGGTATGGTATTTGTTTCTGATCCAAAGAAACCTGTTGGTGGTCATATTTTGGTTAGTTTACTTGGTTTTTTTTTCAACCGTATATATATAATATCAACTAATGAAGGTAATTCCGTTTTATATTTATAATAGGCACATGCGTAAGTAGAAGAATAAACACGGAGTTATGCTTTATCTTTTTATATAAAAAAGAGCAATTCGAAATATTAATTAACTAATCAATATGCTTCAACAAAATAATAATAATAATAATAATAGTTCAGCTACCCGAGTTTATCTTCGTAAAGGTCGAGGTGAAGAACGTGTTGCCAAGATTTATGATTCTCCTGATATGCCAGAAAATGAAGCTTCTTATGCAATTTCTGAAGGAGGTGTCGTGGATGTATTTCTTTAAAAAGGGAATAAATTACCTTTTTTCTTTTTTTTATATGTATATTTTTATTTGCTCGATTGATATGTAATATAGTACAATTTGTTCTATTCCATCCATTCATTATTAACCCATATAAAGTAGTCGTATCAAATGTTTCTTTCTTTTTTTTTAATCCTTGCGCTTCTTCTTTTCTGCAACCAAATATGTCCCCTTAAGATACTTCTTACGTTGAGCAAGCATATGGGAAAATAAAACAGGGAAACCTATTATAAAATTTATACTAATGAGTATCCTTTCTTGTCTCTTAAAAATTAAATTACCACCCACATGTACAACAAAAAATATAATTAATTACCTGGAATATAAATAAGAGCAACAACGATCATGAAATAATAATATAAAGGATTCCATTCCTTGGCATAAGACAATGCTTGATAAACCATAGTTAATTCAGATCCAACACCCAATGGATATAATACCAAGAAAAAGTTATAACGAGCCCACGTCAATGCTTTAGGTACTTGACCAATAAGATTCAAAGCATAGTATGAATAACGGATACATTCAGTTACTGACCACGCGATCATCATTGTACTAAAAGCCCAATGTGATCGAACTTCTGGAAAGAGATAATTTACACCCCAGACCAAGAATAATCGGGATGCTACTTGCATAGCTGTTGTCATGACAGGGGCACGTACAAATCCTTAAAAAAATAATATATATAATTAATTTATTTGTCTTATTTTTTTTTTTTTTACTCCTTGACATTATTATAATATTTGTTTGTTATACACTTTACAGAAAATGAAACCAGGTGGAAGAGAGAGGGGAGGGGAAAGTGATAATAATAAAGAGATGAATGATATACTTTACCAAAAGCAGAATTAAGAATTTCAATAAATGCACTTGATTGAACAAGAATCAAAGCGGGCCAAACAACTTCATGTACATCATGAAATTGAAATTTAGTTACTGCAAGTCGGAAAAAGGTGGCATACATTACCCAAAACCAACCAATGAAACTGACATTATTGTAACCAAGCAAATAAAAGAAAAGAAAGAGTTGATTGCCTGAACTGAATTCACGTGGTTTGCCACTACTACTAGAAGCCGATTTGGAGGCTGCTGCAAGCTCTTGAGGTGATTTCGTATAGGCAACTACCACAAATATATATATATATATATATGGTTATTTATTTATTTTTTCAAGAGAAGGGAAACTACTTTGTTTGTCATTACCTTGAGGCATTATAGAAAATAAAAAAAAAGCCTTGGTTTTTTTCTTATATCTTAAATTCCTGTTAATTCATATTGTTATTTTTTTTTTTTTACCAAACTTTGGGGTTCCGACCAAAAAAGGAATGAAAAATTTGTTGAAAATTACTATTATGCACTCGTAGAGTTATTACTTGGTAAAACGTTCTTATAACCATGTAATTGAAAAGAGTCGGGGAGATGAAGACCGAATGATTTGATAGTTAATATTGATATACTTTATATACTTTATATACCACATATATTAACTATGGAAGAACTTATCATTACCCACATGACAACATGGGCTGTGTGCCATATGGCACCATCTTGTGCTTTTATATACATTTTTACATGGTGCGCACTATGTGTAAGATGATGATCGGAATTATTATATTTCAAATCGGCTGATGAATGCCTTCACAAGATCATATATAACCTCTTTTTATTTGATACAAGTCATAATCACGCATAACTGAAAAAAAAGGGGGAAAAAAAGCTGCATAAAAATAAATGTAATAACCAGGGTTTTCATATCAATGTGTTACTCCAACTGTACATAAAAATAATAATAGTTAGAAGAATAAATCAACAAACAATTACAGCTTAATTTGTTGTTATAGTGACAAGTCATTATTTATATAAACATGTTGAATAGATTATCTTGAAGCATCTGACAAAAAGGAAATCATGTGCACTTTTCTTTTTTCAATTGCGTATCCTTCAATCTATACTTGTCACTTTACTTGTTTTTATTCAGGGGGAATAATAAAGAAGGGTGCGTGTTAATTGTTCTTTTTGATCTGATTACAAAAAATTTTAGTAAGTTTATCAGATCTCAGTTCAGACTTTTTGAAAAATACATCATTCTACGTACAACCAAATTATGAAAAAAAAAGACGAAATTACAATAACTGACTCTTATTAATAAAATAAGAAATAATAATAATAAAATACATGTCCCATCATCGAGCGCGTGATGGAAGGTAACGGGTTAAAATAATCAATATTTTTACTTTTTATTTATTTATTTTCTGCATACTATTTATTTATACTTGTGTAAAATACCAAAAGTATTTTGATTTATCAGTGTATAATAATAATAACGATTTAAGTGTAGATGTATAAAATAACCCCGTTCTTTCTTTTCGCTTCTCTTGCTTCTCTTCTTAAATTATATAACTGTTTGATTTTTCTTTATTTTTTTATAACTACTACTACTACACCAACAACCTTTTATTATTATTAAATGTACTATCAGCAAAATGTCTATTTACAGCGATAATAAAACTATTATTAACGAACAACAAGACGAACGGACACCTTTACTTCCAACGAAAACATGTTGTTCTTCTTCAAACAACAGCTATTGTTGCTCATCAAAGAATGGATCTAATGATCGTAAAGGAAAACAATGTGCATCGAATGGTAACGATGATTATTGTCATTTAGCAAATCAACCTTGGAAATATAAAGCTGTTGCTCTCACGTGCGCCTTATTTTTAGCTGGTAATATAAACGAATAACAAAAATTTATATATCATTATAAAAAAAACAAACATTTATCCTAATCATTTTATATATTATTATTATACAGTGGGTAGTCATTTTGCTGCACATACTCTTGGTGCAATGAAAAATACAGTTAAACAGGTACGATAAATATATATTTCATATTAACAATAATTATATTATAAAGATCAAAAAAAAAAAAAAAATTGATACATTATATAATTATGATTAAACAGGAATTTGGTATCAGTAACGCACAATATGGTGTGCTTCAATCAAGTGTATCTATTGTAAATACAATCTTACCTGTCTTGGGTGGTATTTTTCTTGACGCGTTTGGAACTGTTTCAGGTTCAATCGTAACTACTCTTCTTATTACTTTTGGTAACGTTCTAGTGGCTGCATCAACTTCCAATGCAAGTTTAAGTACCATGATTGTAGGTCGTATTCTTTATGGTATTGGAAGTGGTACAGTTGTCATTGTACAAGAAACTATCTTGAGTCAATGGTTTAAAGGACGAAGTCTTGCTGGTGTAGTAGCATTAATGATGACCGTTAGCCGTTTGGTACTTTTTTCTTTTTAGTTTACTCTTTTTTGATTGATTAGTGCTGCATCATCCTGCAACATCTATCTTTTATTTATGTAACCAAAAATACACTACGAAAGGCATTTAACATTTATATGATATACTTATTATGTATAGTCTTCTTTTCTTGCTCAAGCAACCGTAGTTCCAATTGCTAACTTCACTGGTTGGTATGGTTATGGCTTTTGGGTAAGCAACCTTTTTTTTTTTTCACTAGAAAACTTGTAGTATTTTCCCTTTCACCGATACATTTTATACAAAATTTTTTTTACTTATTTGTTTACCTTTTTATGTTTGTGTTTTGTATTTGCTTTCGCTGGGAACCCCTCCATACATACACTATCAATGACTCACTTATTTTTGTTTTTATCATTATATACATTCAATAGTTTTCTGCCTTTTTATGTGTATTTTCACTCGTGATCAACTTGATTTATATTATGCTCATGAGGACAATCATCTCAGGCACATGTCAACAAGGTGCTCAAGTTGTTCGCAGAAAGAAATCTTTCAGTTGGAACAAACTTTTGTACTTGCCTCATTCCTTTTGGCTTATTGCTACCATGGAGTTCTTGCTAGGTGGTGCCTGGGGCTGTTTCTTACATATTAATAGGTAACTGGACTTTTACTTTCTCTTTCTCTCTCTCGATCTCTCTCTCTCTGTATATATATGCTTTATTACAAATGGCTATATAAAAAAACTAATTCATTATTGTTATTATCATATCAGTGAATTTGTCAAATTTAGATTTGGTTATGATAATACTCATGCTGCTGCTACAGCTTCTGTTGCACAAGTTGCACCTATCTTTTTAATGCCTATATTAGGTGTATGCGTCGACCGATTTGGCAGACGTACTTGGATGAGTAAGTATATCCTTTTTATTTATCTTTTTTTGATAAAATGTGGAATCACACGTGGTTTTTTTTTTTTTTTTTTCATCTAAAATTTATTATTAAATCACATTATCCAACTGATTTTTTTTTTCTTTAGCGCTTGCAAGTGGACTCAGTTTTGTTGCATCCCTTTTATTATTGGGTTTCACTTATGCAAATCCTCTGATTGGTATGTTCTTATTTAGCGTCAGCTTGGCCCTGGGTCCTGTTGGTCTGGTGTCTTCGGTTCCCGTCATTTTGCCTCTATCATTAGTAGGTACTGGCATGGGATTAATCAAAAGTAGTACCAATATCGGTGCAAGTTTGTTTGATATTGCTACTGGCTTTTTACAAGATGCAGCAGAAAATCAAGGTTACGGTCATGTGATTGATTTTTTCATTGGTATTGGTGTTCTCGCTGTTATTGCTGGTTTGACTTTATGCGTTTTAGATTATACAATGTATGGTTCTATATTGGATCGTAGTGCACAAGAAGCAAAACGTTTAGAAGCACTTGAAAACAAAATAGAAACATCTGCTGCTCAAGAAAAATTATGGGCTAATTGGATTTATGGTGGTCTTTATATTTTCCTTGCAGCTTTAAGTTGGATTATGTTCTTCAAATTTGTATTAGTATACTAAAGTAAAACTGTGTAAAATTCATTTCGTTGTTTTTCCTTTCTTTATTAATTAATAATAATAATTATTCATACCCTCTCAGATTTACTTTCCCCCTTCAATCACTTACATAAACCCATCTATACTTTCTATATTCCCCCGTCCAACCCTCGCAAAGGCCCTTCTGACAATCTATTGTTTTCTTTTTGTATTTAACCATTTTCTTATTCCTTCATAGTATATCAATGGGAAAAATAATAATACAATAGTTCTTTTTTTATTAAATATAATTTGTTTTATATTTCATTTTTGTATAAACATTTTGATTTTCAAATAGTCTGTTTAGAACTTGTAAACGGTATCTTGAGAATAACCAAGCCTATTGTAATTGAAATAAAATAAATAAAAAAATGAGTTATATAAATTGATAATAGGATATGAAATAAAATTAAAAGTGTAACTTACTCCTTCAAGATACCACCGACTTCACCTTGACTCTTATCAGGGTTCTTGGGACCAGCAAGAGAGGCCAACATTGGGTCAGGACCACAAACAAAGACCTTTAAACTTTCAGTTTCAGGAGCAGGTAAATATTTCTTGATTGCTTCAGCAGTAACGAAACCTTGTAAACCACTCCATTCCTTAGGTGGACGATCCAAAGCATAAATAACTTGGAAACGTTCAGGATATTCCTTTGCATATCCATCTAATTCTTCCTTGAGTAAGATATCTTCTTCAGTTTGATTAGCAAAGATCAAAGTAACCTTTGTCTTATCATCATTGGATTTCTTGTCAAAGACCTTACGAATGACTTGAAGCTATATAAAAAGAAGATTTTATTAGTATTACGGAAAAAAAAATACTTTCTTTTTTTTTTTCCTTATCAGATCCTTCTTTTTTTTTTTCAAGAAAATATATTTACCATGGGAGTAATACCGGTACCTCCACAAACCATACCGACGTTATCAACCTTGCCTTGATCCCAGTTATATTTGGGAATAGGACCCTTCATTTCCAAAGTATCACCGACCTTAAGGTTAGCAATATGTTTGCTCATCTTACCGTCAGGATATTCCTTTACAATTAAATCAACATAGCCCTTTGTCTTTAAAAGAATATATTTTAGTTAGTCGCGGCGTAAACGGAGGTCGTGTGTAAAAAAAAAAAAAAAAAAAAAAACGCGTTGCACCATGCACAAATTTCACAATAAAAAATTAAATTACATCATCGGTAGAAGTGGGTGTATAAGGACGAATGATAAAACCTGGAGTACCATCCTTCTTGGTAATTGGCTTACGTGTGATGATACATGAAGCAACAGGTAAGTCGGCAACATGATCAGCAGAGTCAAGGTCGAAACGATACACACTAGTGTTATGGTTAATCTTTTCAATTTTTTGCAACTATAATCGGATTTTTTTATTTTTTTGTTAGTTAGTATTTATATGGTTGCTATAGGTTGTACTTATATATTTATATATTACCTTGAAACCCTTAAATTGACTGGGATCAAAAGCAGATGGACTAGGGGCAGTTGCAACAGCAACAGGAGCTACAGTAGCTTGGTTTTGGTTATAATAAATTCCACCAGCAGCACCGAGACCAGCTAAAGCAGCTAATACAAGACCATTACCACCCTTCTTACCACTAGATTGTGTGCCATATCCACGAGCCTATTATAAAAATAAAAAATAAGAATCGATCAAAAATTAGGTACAAAATGTCAAAATGAACGCGTTTTTTTTTTTTTGACGATTAATAATCTCGAAACAAGTAACGTTCTCTCTATATTTATATTTGTTTATTTAAATTTTTATTTATGTGTGTCTATGTTACCTGAAAGTGAGTCGAAGTCTTAACAGCTGAACGAGCAGAACCTAACAAAGTTGTAGCGAAACGCATATTTTTATTATAAAAAAAATAAAGTATTAAAAGAGAAAAAGATGAAATATTATTCGAGAATATTATTGTTTATAAAATTGTTAGACTCGGTTGAATTCACCCGATATTCCGCAATTCATCAGCAAGCGTCATCATCGGTTCTAATAACGCGTCTCTCTTTCCTTCCATGTAATTCTAAGTTTAGCCGACTATTGTACTGAATTTGAAAAATTAGACAGTATTGGGATCATAACAAAAGACCATATCTTATTTGTCATCCATCACTAATAATTTTTCTATAGTACAGCACTTAAGAACAACATTCATTATCTTTTTTTTTAAAAAAAAAAAGAAAAATTGACACTATTTATTAATACACACTATGTTCAAAGTTGTCAACCAAAGTGATTTCTTTATAAATGTCATGGATTATTGTATTATAGCAATTTTTTTTTAAAAAAAACATGTATCTGTTCCCTTCCCTTTGCAACAAATCATTAAAATAGATACAGCATAAATGAATTGTCCTGGTTTTAATTTTTACCAGCTTTCCATTTTGAGTATGAATGCCATGTCTTATGTATAAATTTGGTTTAATACATTTCAATCATGTTTCTATCTTGAAAATACATAGTGCATACAACTACTTTTTTTTTTCACAGATGCGTCGATAGAGTTCATCCCAGAAAATTTCAATATAAAAAAGTTGAATGGTGAAGAAGAAACCTTTATTAGCGCTTTGCTTTCTATCATCGTTTAAAAAAATACATTTAAGCCATTGTTAACTTGATTAGTTTAATAGTTTATTCTTTATTAATTTTTACTGTTATATGATATTGTAATCATGAAACAATCTATATGAACTGGTTGATAATAAATATTACCCTGTCGATTTTATTGGTAGTGTCTCCTAAAAACCAACTTTGATACTTTATGAAGAGTTTCAAACCTAGTTACCATGGGGGAAAAGATAATTCAAACTGATCCATCAAGAATATTACTTACACCTGCACTAAACTCTTTGACATCTGTATTATAAAGTTTCTAGTTATAGAAATTCACAAATAGTATTTACTCTGTTTATGGATGATCATCTTATTTCCAGCTTTATCTCTTTCATAATATACTAACAACCCTTCCTCGCTTCGCTCGGATAAATGAGTCCCTTCGTTTCGCTTCGGGTCATTTAGCGATTTGCGTCGCAAAGGGGGTTCCCTCCTTTGACCCCCAACGGCGCTTCGCGCCTGGTAGCAACGATATTCAAGGCTGTATAATACTTTTTGAGAAAAAAAAATATATCAGATGCCAGTGGTAAAAAATCACAAATAATAATAATAATAATGTAGTGAATTAATCAAATCATCTATGAGAATATATTATACATGTATAGTATGGCATTTAGAAAAAAAGTCAATTGATGCTTTTGTTCTAAACTGTTTCGAACTGCTCATTAAATTTTCTGTAGTGTGTGAAGAAACACATATATAATCCTGATATCGATACATTATTTGTACTTGTTTGTCAACACCTGTAAGCCATCTGGAGCAAAAAAAAAACGCGATACATGCTAAAGACTATATTATTCTATTGATATATATATATATATATATATATATTGAAAGAAAAGGTACAGTTAGAGATAAGAAAAAAAATTGGAGATATGATAGTTCGAACAAACAGAAACACAATTGTAGTAAAAGTTTAGACAAAGTTAAACTGATACTATTTGATTTCATTATGATATTCAATCGTTGATATAAATTCGATAAGAAATGCAAGAAATACAAAAGATAGCGACACGGTTTAAAGAAGTTAAAAGACGACCATTTTGCACCTTATTGTGATACGTATTGTGACATTGTGTTCCTTTTTTGTGTAGTAGTAAGTTTTACTAATAAAATTTCTTTTTTTGTGTAAAAGTTGTTATTTTAATAATATAGATTTGAATAAGATAAGTTATGTTTTGAATTAATTGTTTGTGTATGGTAAATTTCACATTCAGTGATATCAATAATTGGATTATTATTCCTCAGATCATAGTTAAATAATTATTTTATAGATAGGGTTAAGTAGAGACTAAGGATGAGTATTGATATTTCTTTGTTCCTTATCAACATATTATATGTGTCTTAATGTTCTAAATACACGTTTATTTAATAAACATTGATCAAGAAAATCATTCTTCTTTTCCCACTTATCATGTTGATATGACGGCAGTGATGATCAGATTGCATGGATATATGGAAAAAAAAGATAATATTCACAAGCAAATAAATATAGTAATAGAGATAATTTTAGTTCACACACAGAGAGTCTAGCAGAGAGGTTAAAGAAAGATAAAAAGCTGATAATACAGTTATCAAAAATCTGTTTCGAGAAAAAAGAAAAGATAACATGAAGCTCAGTCACTTCCTAAATTAATTAAAGCAACTTAAAACCAGGAAATATTATATAGAGAGCATGATGGTTCTAGTCCGATTTGCCGCCCCCTCCTTGTGATCACTACTTCACATCGGCAAAGGCCGAGACGATTTTCAGGAGATGAATTGAAGTGACCGGGAAATGAGAATGGAGCAAATTAACAGATAATTATTCTAATATATTTAAGGGTTTTATAATGTAAAAAAGCCAATATTGGAAAGAACTTATTGCTATATTTTTCCCAAAGTTATTTTAAGATAAATATTTCTACAAAAAGTCACATCTAATTACATCTCTTTTGAAAGTTTAGTTATTATATTAGTCCTGATTACCATTCATCCATTTTACTTCTACAAGAATATTTGGTAAACATGAAAAAATAAGTATTGTTTTACCTACACGTTGTAGATCATCATATATATGATGTTTGTGCAAGCGAAACTTTAATTCATATTCGCACAAAAAAAAATGATAAACAAAAAAAAAACGTGGTATCACATAATAAAAGCACTTAAGGAGATTGAACCTTGGTCGAATGAAAATAATAAATTGGGAGCAAAACTATTTCCCTGTTTTGGGAAGAAAGAAAAGCAAAGAAGCATTAAAGTTCGTTTTTAATAGTACAAAACAAGACAAACTCTTAATTATGTATCGTTCTTATATGTCCAGAATTGTCTATTCAGATTTTGAGTTTTAGCTTTACTATATTTGTTAAATTGTTGTGAATGGCACAAATCACGCATTTTTTTTTTTACTTTTATAATCAAGTTATCCTTTTCCAAAATTCAAAGAGGGAACGAGGGTTGGATAAAAAAAAAAAAAGTAAAAAGCTCTAAAATGGGATTTATCCAATCATTTTAATTAACATCAATTGAATTACATATGACGCCAGTTTTTCCATTTAAGAACTGTGTAAAAAAACCCGACAATTCGGAAATAACTTTTCCTTCAAATCATGTCTATGCAAAAAAAAAAAAAAAGGCAAGGGAGATAAATTCTGATAAGCAAAAGTGTGGCTGAGAAAAGCAGTAATTGATTATCATCGAAGAAGAAAAACCTAGAACAAGTTAAAATAAGAAAGAGGGAGAGTAAATATGACAACCGTAGTCTTGGATTTCGTTGTTATGGGTTGTTGTCTTGGGTAAGAAAAAACAAAACCAAAAATTGGTTACCATGGACGCACAGACATTTTAAAAAAGCGCGGGGTGTGTGTGAGAATAAAAATGAAAAAGACAGAAATACATCGCGAGAAAAAAAAAAAAAAAGAGAGACCCAAGTCAAAAAAAAAAAAAAAACACAGGAAGACTGCCAAAATAAATAAAATAAGAACGATATTGTCAGGACAAAAAAGATGAGGTTCGCCAAGATGAGGCTGACCCCCATAAGCTTTTTTTAACACACACACAAAAGTTTTTCTTTTTGAATGTGTTACACTCCGCAAAATATAATAAAATAAAAATGTTGTTTCAGGATTAATTGCCAGAGGTAACAGAGAATCATCCATAGTTTTGGATCATCCCGAGTTCCCATGTCAAACCAAAATACTAAAAACTCATGGCTTCTTACTCAATATATCTTAAGCATCTTTATACAATTGGTATAATAAGGGCCATAACAAGAAGAGAGAGAGAGAATGTGAAAAAAAAAAAGGGGTTTTAATGGGGGGGAAGAGCCAAAGTAAAAAAAAAAGCATTAAAGCCCAAAAAAAGAAGCTGAGCGATAAATCTATGCATAAGCGCTATCCAATTGAAGTCAATTGACAAGTGTCTTGGTCCCACCATTACTTTACTATATAAGTATATAAACTATTACAAGTGTATAAACTATTACAGAAGAAAAAAGTTGAAAAATTTTCGGGGGTGTTATGAAGAAGAAAAACGATGGAATAACTTTGCAGGGTTGGATTTAGGAGTCGGAATCCGAATGAATGGATCGCATTCCTGAATATGGTTCTTTCATGCCTCAACAACCATTCAGTCGGATGTGTCTATGTTTTGGGGGGTGCTTAAGAAAAAAGAAAAGAGGAAAATTATTTAAAGAAATAGAGAAAGCGGTAAGAGAATTGACCAAGAAGCTCATATTATAGGCACGTTAGAACTTAGCTTTTTTTTCTTACTCTTCTGGAACAAAACGTATCTGAAACAAGAGTTATCCCATAGTAATTTATCCCCCCCTTTTTTTTTTATCTTACTATAAGTGCCGGTTGCTGGATTTTTTATACACTCAGGGCAAAAAATATCGGCACAACCCGTGATACTGTATAAAAAAAAAGATTGTCTAAAAAAATTTTCATAATAAATAAAACTACTGCGCAAAATTAATATAATGAAGTATAAAAGAAAGGGGGGAAAAAAAAAGCAATGGTGAAATGGCTAAAGAAAAGGAGAATGAGAGTAAAAAAAAACCATTAGATTGTTTAACCCAAGAATTCGGAGCATTAACAACAGCACATAGAATAATAATAACATTAGGATTATGTGGAGACTCGTTTTGCTATATGGGAAAAGAATTGTTCTGGCAGGGTAAAAAGAAAACGGAACAATGTATTCTAATTTGGGTGGTGGAAATGTGCTGGGTGTGGGCCATTCAAAGAAGAAAAAAAAACAGTTGCAACAATGTGTGCATGTGCTCACAAGTTAAGTAGCTAGTCAGTCAGTCAGGTTCTGTGGTGTGTGTGTGCGTGCGTGTGTATGTGTGTGTGTGATATTACGCATGGTTGAACTCAAATAGGTATATATAGAACGCACAGGTACTCTCTCCTTCCTTTCTTCTTCTTCTTCTCTCTCTCTTTTTTTTTCTTTTTTTTTTCTTTAATTTTTTTTTCTTTTTAATTTTTATTATTATTTTTCCTTTTTACATGGCATAAACCTTTTTTTTAGCTTCTTTTTTTTTTGTCTATCTTCTGGAACACATACAACAATAACAACAACAAATAATTATATATATATATATATATATATATATAAACAGCTTATATCCCGCTCATTCTATCGCGCGTGTGCAATGTCGACATTACAAACTCGATCGCATTACGAAATTACCGAGAGAAAGTTGGTGTTCACCTTTCTATTTTTTGCTCTTTTATTATTTCTTTTTGCAAACTGAACAAAAGTAATATGATAATAATTTTAGTCGTATCCAGCTTGTCGTACGCCAACAGCCAGTCAAGGCACGATTATGTAGTTTTAAGGAAAAAGGTAACAAAGCTTTTTCCTTCTCGAACACAAAAAGAACAATTATCTTGATTGTTAATAGTATGGCACTTATTTGAAATTTAACGCGTATCTGCGTTTATATATAATGCACCTTTTTTTTTTTTTTTTTTTTTTTTTTTTTTTGTCTTTTTAGTCGATCGGCGGCCCGTTGATCCGCCTCCCATTGTACAGTTGATTGATCGAGATAACGAGTAAGCAAACCACAAAAGAAACAAAAACTTGATTTTATGTCATTATTAGATTCTACATGTGGCAAAAAAAAAAAAAAGAAACCCTGAGTACAAATCAAGACCATTGCATTTTTCTTTTTATTATAATACTTGAATGGTATATGTAATACGTTTAATCTATAGCCCAAGTTATCTTCAAAATCCATATTTCTTTCTCTATGCCACATTAGCAACCACAACAGGTGATGATTTACATTTTTCGAATAATACACGAACAACTGCTGGCTCTGTTGTGCAATCGCTTCATAAACTCAAAGATGTTGATAATAGAGGTATGCTTATTTCAATTAGAATATCTATCATATTGTAATTCTTGATATTGTTTATTCATACATCAGCATTTCCATTGAAATAGATGGCGGTTTTTTTATCTTTGCTGATATTAGTGTTCGTCATGAAGGATTTTTTAAACTTAAATTTACATTATTCAAGATAGAGCAGTATGTATAAATCCCTCTTTTTCTATGTACTCTTTTGTATTATTGTTATTATGTAGCACATATATATATACAACAATACACACAACATACATACAAACGCATATTATTATATAATATTAAATAAGTTAACTTATACTGTACGACTGTTTTTTTTAACACCCCCATTCAATAGATCCCATGTATTCCGAATATGTTCGATATTCTCGGACCCATTCCAAGTTTATTCGCCAAAAAGTAAGTTTATTCATTATTATTATATTTGGTCAGTATTAAAAAGAATGTTTCTCTAATTGGTTTGTTGATGATGTTATGCCAACTAATTTTGGTTGTATCTACCATAATATTGTTTATTGTTTACAGCATTTCCAGGCATGTCAGGTACGTTGATGAAAAAGAAAAAAAAAACTTTTTTTTATTTATTCTCCCCTCTCTTCTGTCCTCCCCCCTCTCTAGCTTCTGTCACTCCCTCCCCCCCCCCCAAAAAAAAAATAGCCACATGCATACCTCCGTATGGTATTATCTTTATTCGTATACATAAACACACATACATAACTAACATTCAACAAAAAAAAAATGCACATGTATAAACGCACAGAATCTACATTTCTGACTCGATGCTTTTCGGATCAAGGCGTCCGTATTCGTATACGAAAGGAAACGCGTGCATCTGGACCTACGTAAGTTTTAATTAATTAAAAAGTTGGTTTTCATTATGTTTCCGCTCTTTTCTTATTTCTCTCTATCTTTCATAACACATAATGCATTTTATGTTTCATTTTATTTTTTCAACTTCTCCTTCTCAATCATTTTTTGGGGGGAGGGGATGGGGAGAGAAAAAAGAGCGATGCTCATTTCAAACTTTGATATTGTTACTATGATTGGCGAATTTATTCATTTTTTTTTCTTAAATATTGTTTATTTAGAAAAAGACGAAAAACAGAAGACGATCACGACGGCGATCGAGATCCAGTTTCGCCATTCATTGTTCATGATCCAAGTGAAGGATCTTCGTCATCGCGATTTCGGCTACCTGTCAACCAAGCTGAACCTGCTACACCTATTCCATACTTGCAACATCATCAAACTCAACATCATACAGCGTTGCCATCGTCAACATCGTCTTTACCCATGTTACACCCACCTCCGCTCACAGCATTACCACTTACGACAACTTCATCGTCACCATCATCGACAGCCGATGTATCCTATTCCATGCATGCTATGTCGATGCAAAATTTGTTGTTATCGCCTCAACAGCAGCAACAGCAAAAGCAACAACATTCTGATAGTAATTACAGATATATAACTACTACGGCAACAACTACAACAATACCAACAACAACGACCTCAATGATGACAGACGAGCCACAAACAGTAGCAGAGGGAGCCCCGCCCCCTACATCGCAATCATTATTCACTCAATCATTGCAATTACCTCCAATAGTCCGGAGATCGACTATCCAACAAGCGACGATATCTAACCCTTCTCCGTCGTTCTTACCATCTACAAGTGCTGCGACTCTGGAACCTAGTAGCAGCACTGGAAGCACCAGTAGTAGTAGCAACCCATCTATTCAGCCATCTTCTGTACCAGATGATTATTTTATACATACGTCTAACAATAATGCATCTTCTACTACTTCTATTACGGAAGGGTCTTGGTTCTCACATCATCATCATCATCCACAACACCATCCACAATACCAATATCATCATCATAATCATCATAATCACCATTCAAATAAAGATGGTGGTTCTTCATCATAAAGTCTTTTTTTTTCTTTTTTTTTTTTCGCTTTTAATTCTGCAAACACATACAACACTTTATTGCAAAATGAAAAAAAAATCATTTTTAATATTTTATATCACTACTATACAACCACACACCCAAAATCACAATCTTAAAGAAAATAAGTTGCTATCTATATAGAGAGAGAGCATAATACACATAAAAAATCACTTACACACAATGCCTACTCCACACACACACATACACACACACATATATATATATACAAAAGTTTGGGGTATGCAGGGACTCCTATTTATTATTATGAGCACCCATCATCATGCACATTTCACGATCTTACGACCACCATCACCACCATTATTATACACACACTCACACTCACACTCACACGCATAACAAAAAAAAACATTTATTATACATATATACAACCTTACGTACATAATAAGCATCGATCATTATATATTTACTATATTACTATTACTATTTTGTTTTTTTTGTGTTCTTGTTTTTTTCATATTATTCCATGTCTTTATATTTACTTTTTGTTTTGGGAGCATTATTTATTATATTATTATAATTATTATTTATGGTTTCATTTCTCTTTTTTTTACTATTATAATTATTATGACACGTTTTTTTTTTCTTCATTCTTTTTTTTTTAACTATATAAAAGTTATTCAAGATACCCCTACTCAAAGAAAGAAAATCTTCTGTTAATACAGGCTTAGCAATAGCAATAGAAAGTGTATGGCATAAACAAAAACATGCACAACTAGTCAATTTCTTTTTTTTTTTTGCGATTAGATCGATATCTCCTTTTTTGGATCTGTCCGCTGACAGGGAGCAAGGGCAGAGGATGGGGAAGAAAGACATTCTATCCAAATATGTTTTGTTTGAAAAACCTGGAGAGAAGGAACAATTTGACTTATTATTATTATTACAACAAAAAGGATATGGGATGAAAACAACGAGGAAGGAGGGGAATATAAGAAAGTAGATTAAATGGGTTGTCGTAACCTTCAAAAGCAGATATGAATAATGTTGTCATGAGGTAGTAATAGTAATTATAATAATACTAGACGATCTTATCCACTCGTTATACTATTATTTATAGGAGTTGTAAAAATGTTTCTTCCATAACTTCTTTTTCTAGTGTGTTAAAATGCTACACTGGTGATCTCCACATCCCCAAATATTTTAGGCAGTAGGGTGAATAGTATAATTGGATAATAATTATAACCATATACTCCATCTTATACATATACTAAAATTCAGGGGTACAACGATGGCTGATCATTTTTGTTGTGCATACAATGAGCAACCTCGCATGATACTACATACTGTGAAAAAGGGTTTAGCATGTAGTGAAACCATCATTCCAGTAAATTTACATGGATTTGTTTTTTCTCTTTTGATAAGTATTAAAATCCATTATTACTCATTCCCAAATAAGAACAGCAAGGAATCTTCCTCTTCTCCCCCAACAACAATAACAATAACAATACGCATGTATTGCATATTGCAACTAATACTAATATCAATAATAAAAGAGAATTGAGACATTCTTTTAAGTTTACAAACTATTAATGTGCATGTTCCAACGTGCCTCTGTACTAAATATTAATGATAATGGAAGAACAGTTCAGAGTAGTGAAATATTTAGCAAGAGCAGCGAAACATTCTCTAAAATGGTTGTGACAGGAAGAGAACCATTTTAAAAATTACTCTAAGCATGCCAGGAGTATTATAACATAAAAAGTAGGAAAATAATACTCAATATTCTATAACCATCGCCCTCTCTATTCTCCTTCTACAATTACATAAATTTCCTATTTAGTTAGCTTTGTTTCATAGATACTACTAGATGTTTCTTAAAAAATAATTTGATGTATGACCCATTCTTGGGTCGAATAATAATAACTATATCTATGTTAGCTCCTAGTTTTGTTTTATTATACTAATGTCAAAAAAGGGTTTACATATTATTTATATATAACACACACTGTAATAATAACATATGTATATGTGTAGATACATGAGTATGTGGAATTATTAGTTTTCTTATTTTAAAACTAGCATCTTTACATTTATCTTTATTCTCAGATTAAAAAGAATGGTGTCATTAGAAATGAAACATTTACATATATAGATAATATGAGACATTGCATATAAGAAATCACATTATACAATATAAAATAGTAGATATATAAACATAGTGTAGCGATTATATACTCATGGTGACACATATACTATTTAAAAACACTATACGAAGCGAAAATGATGGGGGAGGAGAGATGACTAAATATGAATAGTTGATGAAAAACCATACACTCGCTGATCCAGCAATTATGTAAGCGTTACTCAATAAAAAGAGAAAAACTTGCGTCACTTACGTACAAGTGAGTTATTGACAACGACAGATGAATTCATTTTTACCTTATAGATATGTGGTCATCATCTCCTTTATTTTCGTATTAATTCTGCTCGAGGTCATAATGGTTTAGATATAATTAATTCGTTATTCATTGATAAATGAGAACAAGCATTTGGATCGCCTCTTTCTTTTTGGTGCTTCAATGATCGACGAGGATTTGTTCTGCGTAATAATAAGGTACCCAAAAAAAGTGACTTTTTCATTATTCTTTTTGTCCTTTTTTGTGTATTTTAACAAATATAATACGCGTGTAGAAAGATTAATAACAAAATGATAAAAAAAAAGCGCATAACAATTCATTAGATAGTTGCATATATAAAGTGGGATACTGTATACGTAGGTCATAAATGTGCATTGAATGCTGCTATGAAAAGAATAAGAATCTCCTACTAGTACTGTACTGAATTATAAAAAGCTTTTTCTTTTTCTTTGGTGCTTGCTTGAAAAAACACCATACTGTTTTATAGTAAAACAGTTTATTATTCTAGTAATGGTTGATAGGCTGAAATAAATGGGCTTCTTCATTAACATTCAAAACATACAATGGGTACTAAAGTAATTTACGAGCCTATGCTTGCGTATTACACGACAACTCATTTTGCATGTATTTGCATCTTATTATTGAATTTTTTTTTTCTTTTCCCACCCCTTAATGATCCTGATTTTTTTGACATGATGTACGTACGAAAAAAAAAGGTGGGGGGGGAATAAACTAGGTTTATTTCTTTTATATATCATTGTGATAAAAAGGTTACTTTTACCCCGTTGAAATATTTACGAGGGAGAAGCTAGAAAAAGGAAGAAATAGTTAATATACGTAGTGCTATAATTTCAAAATTTGTCCTTCTGCTCGACCTACTTATACATTAATATTAGAAAACAACAGCCTGAAAGACTTGTTAGTAACATCTACTACATTACGGGTCTATCGAAGATTAAATTTATTATTTTTTATTATAATTAATTAGACATTTCGGTCTCAATGATTTTCGGACGCCAAACAATAGCATTAATGAATCCAGTGCTATTGTTATGTACCTAATCGACTGATTCAGAGATTAATATACTTTTACGGCTTGTATATCTTCTATATACATTTTCTAAACCTGTCCTTCAATGGGTAATTATTATACAGTCTATGTCATTAATATCATAGCACTTCTCTTTTGATGTTAATGATAATGCTAGTACCCTTTCCTCAGTGGAATGATAACAATGAACTCTATTTTTTTTTCTTTAGTTACACAGGAAAAGGAGTCCTCAGTTTTGGACTTTGTATTCTTTATCCGTTTTGAAGGCGGGCGACAGCTTCTATAGCTTTTATAGATACAAGCATTTGCTTCTTATCTGAATTTTCTGCCTTTTTGTTTTGGTCCACCGCTTTATTTTTTCCCCAATCTTTTCTTTTATATGTATAATTGAAGACAAAAGTACCAGTCTCTTTTGTTCTGCAAAATTTTTGATATATCCAGCGAAAAACTTGAAAAAATGTTCGGTCTAAGCCAACAAAAAAGAAAAAATTGCGGGCGGATCACACGTTTAAGTTCTGCCAATAATTCTTATTTTGAAAAAGAAAAAGGTTGCACAGAAGATCAACCGATTTAAAACTAACACAAACATTGTGTGCTTGTGTTACCTGAAAAGCATGTTTGGTACCACTTCCCTAATATTACTGGGTCACAAGAATGTCCCGCGTGTGCGGATTGGGGGAATTGGAAAAGAAGAACATGAAATGGAAATGAGTTAAAATAAGGTTGTTCTTTCCATAACTGTGGTAATCATTGAAATCGTGAAAAAAAAAGTTATAAATGGATACAAAGATAAATAGAATAACTGAGCTTACATCTTCCATTTGAATCAGGTACCATATATTAATAGCATTTCAATAATATATTTTTTTTTTCTGTCCAAACAGTATTTTTTGGTACAACACACCGGAAAAATACTTTTTGCATTGTTCAAACTCAGTCTTTTGTGATCTTTTTTCTTAATTCTTTCACCAATGTATTGTTGTCCAACAAGAGATCAATGCTGCTAAAAAGTTAATAATAAAGTTTTTTTTCTCTATATTAACTCTGAACAGACAGCTTATCCTTTTCTCGTAAAAAAAATAGAAAAACTATTGTTCCAAATGTTGATAAATTGATTTCTTATACAGATAACAACCTCCGTATAGATCAGTTTAGTATGCTATTATTATAATCTAGTTGGATAATTGGATAATTGGACAATTAGGGAAACTATGACTCATTTCACCTTGATAAAATATTATGTTACACGAATAATCGCAATATATGGGATAACAGCGTTAGTAATAATGTATTTTACGCTTTTGTTTCAAAGAAGAAAAAAACTTAAAAAAGCATTCTCATCCGTGCTTTTTTTTTCCTGATTGTCAGCATATAATAACAATAATGTATTTCATCATCACGCACCATAATAATAATAACACAGGTATTTGGACTGTGAATTATAGTGAAAATTTTCGTGTTCAAGAATTTCTTGTAAGAAAAAAGAGATCGACAAGATATGTAACATTAATCAGATTTTTTTCTTACTAAATTACTGTATAACCAAGACATGTGCTCATACGCTATTTGAAAATATTGTGTATTTTGCAGGAAAATAGGCATTTTTTTTGGGGGGGAGGAGAAAAAGCTGATTGTATGTCATATGGGGGATTGATAGTAATAAGTTGCTCAAGTTAAGTTAAAGTAAAACGATAGAGTGGGAGAGGTTGGAGGACAGTATAATATTACAGTCTAATAAATCGAAAATCAAACAAAGTTTAAACTATCTGCTTTTTGTTCAACATGAACCATATTGATCGAATGGTTTCCAAGTGATACAATATTGACTACTTAGTATATCATTAATTCTGTGATCGTACGGATCAAATATTATCTCATACGTATTTCTTTTGACGTAGACATAAAAAATAACATAAGCTGTACCATCTCATCTTTTTTTTCTGTGTTCTCTTTCGTTCTTGTTCCTTTTCTGTTTTTTTCTTTGACGTAGTCTTACGCATTATAAAAAAAAATCCCAAGCCCGACGGCATCATATGCGCCCTCAGAACTTCCGAATCAGCTCAGCATTTTGGGGGTTCAGAGTTCTTGAAGGGTGGCATGATATTTTAACATTTTGCTGAACTCTTTTTGTTCAAATACAAGTCTTTCCAACCACATATTATTCAATGGACTTACCCCGGTACTGTCTAAAATTATATTTTTTTTTTCACAGAGCCAAAAGGTAACCCGATCTACTGGATATTTTTTTGTACTCTCCTTGGTAGCTGAGTTGTCATATCCGTATATTTGGATGGGTATAAGTCATACTTTCCCTCTTTCCTTCTCATTGAAAACACCACCCCTGTTTTTATGATTTTTCTTTATCGAATATCTGACCTAAACTAAAAAAGAGCTTTATGAGAAGAAACGTAGTGGATAAAATAAAATAGGAAATTAACTAAGCAACCAAATTTCTTGTCTTGGCATTGCTTGAGTATTTTATTGTCTAATACAAAAATAAAGTTTTATGAACTAATAAACACCTGCATAAACCGAAAAGAAAGTTGTTGTCCTAAATTAATCAAGATAGTAGAGCTATTTTCTTTTATATGTAAGAAAAAAAAAGACAATAGTAAATGGATGATCTGATTTGTGATGTGCTTTAAAACTTCACATGCCACCACACCAGAGATGGGAGGAAACCACAGGGCAAATCAATCATTTTTGTTACGAAATTTTTACTATAAGATATTGTATGAATACGTTATATTTTATTTACGGGGCATGTTCGTTTCTTGTAAAATATTTGTTTGCATCTTTAAAACTCTTTGAACTTCTCTGAATATAAGACGCATCTAATGGAATTTGGAGAAAGTCTTTGTTGAATTACGTACGTATTTATTATTTTATCAACGTTGTCTCCATCATGATCCTTTTTTCTGTCTCGTTGCTCAATTGCAATTATCACTTTTTTTCGTCTTGCCTAAAAAACGCAGAGGAACGTGACTGTAATACACTATGCCATGGTGCGCGAAAACAAAGCTAAGAGCGTTCCATGTAGTAGTTGACAACGAGTGATTGAACGCGTCAGTCTGTGTTATACACAAAAAGTATTGCTATTTTGTAATATACATAATTTGATCAACGGCAAGAGTACTTTCACAGTAGAAGCGAATGTACGTATACCACAACCACCAACCAACCACTGTAAAAAAAAACTGCGTCTCCCGCACCAATATACCGCTTCTAAATCATCATCATGCTGCTATGAATGATTTCGCTGTGTCAAGTGTCTTAAGGAGACGTTTGCAACAACCTAAAATGTTGAAGCATAAATTTACTATACTAATCCCTTGTTGATATAGTTACAATGGAGTCATTACCTACTTTCTTTGTCATCATGGGAATTCCACTGATTGCCAGTGCATAATAAATATGACCAAAATTCCAGATAATCCAAAGATGTTTAAACAAGCAGCGTTTTTTATGGTTGCTCGTGGCTCATTTTTACTTTAAAAAATAAAGTGATTCATATCATCATTTTTGATTCATTTTTCAAAATTGTGACCCTTGATATGTGCCTTATTTTTTTTCATTCTATTAATGCGGCTATAATTATTTTGATTGGCCATTAACACCAATGATATAGGTCAAGCTCAATTGTAAAAAGAGCTCCTATATTACTTTAAAGTATTCAGCCCTCGATTGTTATTTCTTCTTCACTTTCAGCATTATTAAATACATAACAGCTGTTATTTTTCTTTTTCGCCATACTTCAGACTGATATTAGCCATTAGAAGGCGGGTTATATATGCTAATATCGATTATCACGGTTAATTAGTTTAACCAAATTCCCACTATTGGGGCCTTTCAAAAAAACAAATTTGTAAAAACTTACAAATGAAATCCGTTTTGTTCTCCGCCCGCTTTTGTAATCGTTTTCCAGCTACATGAAACCACATAATATTGCTCTTATGACTAAACAGTTATCAAAAATGTAAAAAAATCTCTCGAATCAAATTTTGGTAATAACAAAAAAATGAATACAGATACGAACTTTGGAAATAGCAAAGCGAAAATTGAGCTTACACAAAACGAATACAAAAGCGAACATTGGTTGGAGGACAAAACGAATTTCATTTGTCAATAAGTGTAATAACCAATTTTACAATCTCATAAAATTAAAAATGTAGTGCGGGGTTTCTCCACTTCTTTTTTTTAGCAAGCAAACAAATCAAAACAGGTTTCATTTGAAACAAGAAGCGCCCTCATTGGCCACATTCCATACAAGTCACAAACATCCGCAAAAAAAAGAATAACCCCCCTCACAGCAACCTTTTTTTGGTCTTGCCTTTTATAACGTCAAGACTCTAGATTTGGTAACCAAACCAACATTTAAGGAAATGAATCCGGATTTGCCAAGCAGCGCAGGAAGCAGTGCTCAACAAGCACCACCTCCATTACAAAAGCAAACAAATCCCATTGTTCAGGATGACGTCGCATCAGGTGATGACTCTGATAATGATAAGCCTTCCAGACGTTCAGGTCGTCGAAAAATTAAAATCGAATACATTGAGGATAAGAACCGTCGCCACATTACTTTTTCAAAACGTAAAGCTGGTATTATGAAGAAGGTAATATAAAAAAATATATTTTTATTCACATATATATTTTATACACTCGATCTCTCTTATTCAATCTTCGAATCATAATAACTCAATAATAAAAAATAACAAACTTTTTTTTTTATTAATAATCTAATTAGGCATATGAATTGAGTACACTCACAGGTACTCAAGTATTGTTGCTCGTTGTTTCTGAAACAGGCCTTGTTTATACTTTTACAACAGTAAAGCTGCAACCTATTGTAACAAAACCTGAAGGAAAGAATCTTATTCAAGCATGTTTGAATGCTCCAGACCCCGTACCACAAGATACATCGTCGTCCTCTCCAGTAAGTTTTAATTTTTTATTTTTTTTTATGTTTGAAAGTTTGGAAGGAATAAATTTTTTTATTGACATCAAAAATATTTTTATGTTTCATGTTAAATAGGCTCCTGATTATGGTAATGCATCTCCTAATGTAGGAGTAGATAAGAACAAGGGAATGTATGATGACAAAAAGGTAAGTAATTATAATATTATTCCATGTATTCAAAAAAGCTTATTCTATCTCTTTAATTAATATAGCCCGAACCTTCGGGATATACACCACCGCCACCGCCACCGTCACAGCAACAACAACAACAGCAACAACAACATCCTCATCAACAGCAGCAACACCACCAGCAACATCACCAACAACAGCATCAACCTTCAGCTGGTTCACCAGCTGCTCCTGTAGGTGGTTATCAATCATATCCAGGAGGTAACTGGAATAATAATAATAATCATCCTGGTTATATGGCTGCTGCCGCTGCCGCTGCCGCTGCTAGTCCATATCAACAGCAGCAACATCCATCAGCACAGCAGCAACAACCACATTATAGTGGTGGACCTGTTCCTTCTTATTATGGTGCTCCTCCACCTCATCATCATCAACAACAACCTCCACAACAACAATCACCTTATTTACCACAGCAGCAACAACAACAACAACAACAAGGATATTGGTCCGGATCTTCTACACCTCGTAGTCACCCATCGATGACACGACAAGATCAGCATCCTGGTTCTCCCGTTGCTGGTTCAGGGGAAAACAAAGCAGATAATAACAAGCCTGGTGCTAATAATTAAATAATCTTACTATATCCTTAACGCTCTTCCTTCGTTTTTCTCCTCTCATTTATATTCTTTTTTTTATTGTATTTTTTTTTTACTTATTCGATTAACAATTATATTTATTAAAGTTTATTTCTTTTCTCTCCGATTTTATTTCAATAAGTAATACGTAGTCTTTTTTTTTTACTCACACTTCTATATAGAGGCATCATGATGATGACCGCTGGTTAAAAAATAATATTTTTTTATTGGTTTCTTCCAGATTTATTTTTCTTTATTTATTATGTTACGTACTACTACTTCACAAAGATTTAAAATTGGATTGATTCCTCGAAATATTTCTAGCCGTCGATTTCTGGCTTCTAGACCTGATTTCTATGATTTGACCAGTGATACCGCAACTGAAGTGACAGATGATATGTTTGATATAATGAGATCAGCTTCACGTAAAGATGATGTTTTCGGTGTACGTGTTTGTATATAATTAGTTGTGTACTGTGTATTACTGCATAGACACAATAAATAGCAAACTTTTTTTTTCAATTTGTGATTATATACTTATATATTTATATACTAGAATGATCCATCCGTGAATGAACTTGAACATCATGTTGCCAAGTTATTTGGTCATGAAGCATCTTTGTTTTGTGCTTCAGGAACGATGTCTAATCAAGCAAGTATTTTTATCAATTTAAAATATTCTTTCTAAGCTTAATCTAATGATATATTTTGTATATATAGCTTGGATTAAGGTCATTATTGACACAGCCTCCTCATTCAGTGTTATGTGATGCCCAGTCACATATTAACCTTTATGAATGTGGTGGATTAGGTATATGGATATTTTCTTGTTTTGCTATGTGTGTCTGTATTTTTTTTAACTTGTAAATATTGTTATATTTTCAAATAGCTTATCATTCGCAAGCAAGTGTGACAGCAGTAGCATCAACCAATGGAGTATATTTAACAGCTGAGGATGTCGACACTAATAGAGTATTGGAAGATGTACATAATGCCTCTACAAAAGGTTCTTTTTCAAGCTTAACTATTATTAACGACACCCATGCACCACGAGGCATTCGCTAACCTTTTTTTTTCTTGGTGCGTATCATAAATATTATTAGTGATCGCTTTAGAAAACACATTGAATGGAACCATTATGCCCATGAAAGAAATGCAAAATATTCATAGCTTGGCAAGAAAAAATGATATAAAGCTGCATTTAGATGGTGCACGTATTTGGAACGCTAGCCAAGCAACGGGTATTTCATTAGAAGAATATGGTCAGCTCTTTGATACTGTATCTGTGTGTGTATCCAAGGGTATTGGTGCACCTATTGGATCATTATTAGTTGGATCCAATGATTTGGTTAAAAAAGCACGACATTTACGTAAATTGATGGGTGGTGGATGGAGACAAGCCGGCTTATTGGCAAAAATTGCTCAACATTGTATTGGTACAGTCATCCCTACGATGCCTGAAACACATCGTTTAACAAAAAAACTGGCTAGTGGATTGGAACAATTGGGTATTCGTATTCTTTTACCTGTGGATACAAATATGGTGTTTATTGAGACTACACCCATGGATATGAAGGAATTGGCAAATGCATTGAAGGAACGGAATATTTTGATCAGTTCCGATGATAGCTCAGTCACGCGCCTTGTTCTTCATCACCAGATTGACGAGAATGCCGTGGATAAAATTGTTCAAGTGGCTTCTGATCTTATCAAGACAAAAGGTTATATATTCCCACGATCATCGTCAAAAACTTCAAATGTAGATGTTTCAAAAGCATATCCATCCATACAACATTAATCTATTAATGAATATTATAATTGGGTTCTCCACCCATACCAAAAAAAATGAATAATGTATTTTTTTATTGTGGTATGTGAAAAGTCTGGATGATGATGATGTATGTATATGTGTTGTGCGAAATTGTGAATACAATAAAGGATAAGAAAAAAATTGGTATACAAAAGATAAAAAGGTAGAACAAAAATCTATATTATGGATATATATCATGCTATGGAAACGACTGGTTTTTCAATTGAAGTTGATATAGCAGCCGATTGGTGCACTGAACTCATCACTGTAGCTGCATCTGAACAATTATTATTGTTGTTGCTACTAATCAATTCAGCTTTATGCATCTTTGGTGATACATTGATTTGTGATACAGCTGTTGACGCAATAGTCTTGGCCTTAAGACGGGCTAATGAGGCTGATTTACGTAATCGAAGTTGCCTTTGTTGTTGATTATCGTCGTTGGAAATGGCTGTTGTTAAACTACTACTATGTGTCTTTACTGCTTCGGTATCATAATCTGAATCATATGGTTCAACTTCGGTGGTGATAATTGGAATCGGCAGTGTATGTTTATATGGTGGCGATGCTGAAGTGTCTAGTCGTGACAAGCTGCTATTACTGCTGTGATCACTTGAATCACTGGAGGACGATGCTGATGATGTGCTAATACTAGAGGATCCTAGAGATGATGAGATAGCAACAGCTGGTATATTAGTAGGCTTAGAGGATTCAATGGATGATGATATTGCTGTAGTAGTATCCTGACTAGTATTAGTATTCTTGCTGATGCTATTTCGCTTTTTACGTTGCTGTAGCTGTTGATATTGTATTGGTTTTCGATTTAAGATAGCATCAATAAATGAGCGTTGACTTTTCTGCTCTCGAGCACTATCCGAAAAGGAAGTCATCATTTTCGCAGAAGGTCTTTTTATTGACATTGGAATATCATCATAGTTTGGATCGTCATTAACAACGGACATGCTTCTTTCTTCTTTTGTTGCTGTGGTCATCGTATCTTTACTTGTGAACCATCTTTTCATTTTTGGTTTTGCTGGTTCTTGTTTATCAAATAATTCTGGTAATGATGCTGATGCCGTCAAAGGTGTTTTTTTTGTGTCTTTCGCCGTTGCAGATGATGTTTTAATAGGTGGTTCTTCTGGTGGTTCTGTTGACGGTGATCCAAAAATGCCTCCTACTCCATTGGTTGGAAAAAACGTGATATCATCCAAATTTGGAAGAACCGCATTCTCCATAACCAATTCATCAATCTTGGATTGAATGGCTTTTACAACCATCGAATACCCCACACGACGCTCCCAGACCAAAGGTTCCACTAGCCATTCCATCTTGGGCAATTCATAAAAACCATACCAGAATCTGTTTGTAGGAGGCTCCTTAATCTTCAGTAAAAACTTGCCATGCAATGACTTTAGAGTGATGGCCAGCACCAAATCCACAGTCAATGGACGTAAGTGGTCCGAATATTTCCATTTGAGTACAGTTTCAATTTCAAAACGGATTCCACCTTCATATTGCATGTTTGCTTCCGCAGTTAGATCACCTGTAGGTGATAATCCCAGTAAACGGGGTTGTGTTATGAAGGGAGGTGCATGACCAGGATCCACGGAACGCACCGTGATTTCACCGAGAAACGCTGGACGTCGTGCATTGATTTTATCCAGCTTGGATATTAATTTGTTGTACAGAAACGTGTTGACGGTATCGGTCTTGTAGACACCACAAAAAATTCGCCCCAGCATGGCATTGAACCATTGGGTTTGAAAATGATGTTCATCGCTATGAATTGTCGTCAACAATTTATTCATTGCATCTTGATCAAAGTGTATGGATGATTCTTTTTCTTGTTGAGAGGGAATATAGTCGTTTGTCGCTGCTGCTACTGTCGCTGTTGTTGTCATATTAAAAGACTCCGCAGCAGAAACAACAGAAGAACCAGAACGTAATAATGCGAAATACCAATCTTCCTTGTCAACACATTTATTACAGTTGATATAATAATGAGAATTCTTGTTTTCCTTGTGTATCAGCTTTATAAGATGGGGTTTTGTAAATAACTCGTGGTCCTGTAAACCAGGTGGATGTGTCATGACCTCGTGTTGATTTACTTGTATGACTCCTTTACAATCTAACTGTCGTTCTGAGTCGTAAAGGTATAATGTAGTATGCTTAAGAACAGAAAAGTAAATGTCGTTTTGTTGATTGTTGCGATTGCCGTTAATGATTATGTTTTTAACCATATCTCCAATACTTGCGTCTGGCGGAGGAAGCCGTTGTTCGTCCCGAGATACCCGAAGCCATCCAACTTTGTACGACTGTTGTTGCTGTTGAGACGAAGACGAAGAAGAAGAATTAGACAACTTAACTGACCTTGCAATCGGTGTTGTTTCTGTTGTATTATATTTAGGATCGCCATTATAAGCAGCTTGATGTATTGTCCATGTGCCGATTGTAGATACTTTATGCACAATGTAAAGAATTAACACAACGATCGGAAAGAAAGTTATGCCGCCTACAATATAGGCGATAATCAGGCCTAATGGAAGTGTTGCCATGAATTGTGTCCGCCACGTAAATGTAGCATACAATGGGGTATTTGTGTAATATGAAAATTAAAGGGAAAAAACAGAAAGAAAATAAAGAAAAGGAGAGGAAATGAAAATAAACAAAATAAATAAGAGAGAAGGAGAAAAGTAAAATAAGTATTCACCAATTCGACAGAGTGAAAAAACCTGTTGGATGGTGAGAGTCACAAGTCCATTTTATGGGTACTTGGGGTTGTTCAAGTCTATCTCTGTGTAATAATATTTTTAATAATAAAAATAGTATTAAATCAAAACATGCAATCGCTACGTTTCAAACTTTCACATGTTTCAAATTCTACTTCTGCTGTTGGATATATTCATTCTGTTGTTATGTACAACAATAACAATGGAACCCATTATGCAATATAATCAATTTGTAAAACCAGCAATAATACTATCCCTTCTATATAAAATATTGCCCTGCTTAGTTAATATAATGTCAAGAATATGGTGAATGGATGATAATAATCGATTATAAATAAAAAGTAAGAGTGAATTAATTCAAGTAATATAATATCACTAGGTTTCATTAGAAGCATAACAATTAACAAATATTTATTGTTTTATAACTAAGAAAACACAGTTTGCTCTTCCCCCCCTTTTTTTAATTTTATTTTTCCATAAAAATTTGTTAGTGATAATTATATCTTGGTATTATGTCTGTGTGTGTAGATAAATATGCGCTCTTTTTATTATTATCGGCGTTTTACGAAGAAGTTGGGGGAGGGGAAGCGGATAAATATAAAACAATAAAAACAACGGATTTAATACTCATTTTTAACAAAAGGCGTAGATGATATATTCTGTTTCCTAGTTGTACCATTATTGATAATCATAAATATTACTATTATAAGAGGTGATTATGCAACATATCGATGATAAGGTTAGTTGCCAGGAACTTGACTGCACATCTTATATTGTATATATAAAGTTTACTCATCTTTGTTACTTTAACAACAGTAACATCAGCTTATTACTCAGTTTACAGGAAATAAACTCCAGCCATTTCTGTTGTTGTCTACTTTACTATATATCCTGTAAGTTTTACAAGAAACAAGAAAGGATATAAAAAAATCGTCAAGTGATTTATAATAATCTCTTTTTCGTTGATTAAAACTTAAATCGTCAGTCTCGTTTATACGTGAAAATTTATCTTCAAGTATCTTAACTGTTACCACAATAGAAAAGAGCACGCTTCATAAGTTATTGGTTGCATACATAGTGAAGTAATGACTTAAAGAAAGGCAATGACCTTGAAAATTCACTATCCGTAATACTACTTATATATTGTTTTCTTTTATGGAAAAGAGAAATATTTTCGAAGCCAATGACAGCGTGTCCAACAACCATGCGCTACAGTGAGAAAAGAAGTGTCAGATGGTATACCTACAATAACGCCAACCAACAGTCGCCAACTGATAATTATCCAAAAATAATAATATTTGCCTTCCTCTCAGTAATTAAAAATAACAATGATAAAAGCTATCGAGTAATGACATTTGGTGGCAAAATATTCGAAATTAAAAATATCTACTGTTAGAATGTCGAGACCACAAAGAAGTTCCATAAGAAGCAAAAACATCAGTTTGCCTAAGCAGTTACAGAATATTTGTATATCAATAACGCATAATTCAAATATCAGCTCTTTTCAGACATAAGCCGATGTTTTATTTGTGTTTCTCATATGTGCTGATGCAGCCTGCTTCAAAATTCCTCTTCGCAGCTTGCTCCAGGTTGTTTAAAAAAAATAATCATTTCCTTACTTTAGTTCTGTTGTTAAAAAATGTATGATTCTACTGCCGCTTCATTTTCAAGAGTGCATATCCCAGCTCTCATTCCATGATGCCGGCTTAAACAAGAGCCATTTAGTTCCTCTGAGAAACATGATGAAAGTCCAGTAAATAACTCCAAACACACAATTTAAAATGCAAAAAGTCATATCATTGGCCCGCCACATCACGTTCCAGTAATTTTTCAAGGAGCTCCGAATTTTATGACAAATATTTTCGAAATGTCATTATTTAAACAGAGTCGACTTGTGGTACTTTACAGAAATTCAAGAATTATACCTAAGCGGAAACCATCATATTTTCAGGGAAAGAACTAAAATATAGTAGCAGTATACCAAGAGGACGTCCTTGATTATAAATTAATGTAATTTACATGTGGGTTGGTTTACAAACTATCTCCTGCTTTATTGTTTATACACAATATTGATTTGTCAGCATGTATCTAAAATCGATAATTCGCTTGTATTTTTTTGTTGGATATTATACTATCTACAACAGAGGTAGGAAATCCAAGATGTGCAACAAACAACAACAAATTTGGCTTTTGGTTCTAATAGTTGGCGAATGAAAAGTAGATATAAGTATTGTATTTTATCGTTGAAGACAGTGGATCGATTATAACAATTATTATAGCAACATACATAACAAGGAAAACGAGGATCTAGAAATGACCCTGCATTATTTATTTATATCTCATCTATTGCTTGGTGAAAGTTCACATTGGTATAGTGAAGTTTAAAAAAAATTATGCAGCCGATCTAATAACAATATAGTACGGTAGCCCATTTTACTCTATCTCAACAATTTAGTATCATCATGGTGTATGCAACAGATCTAATAGTCCAGTAAACCGTCTGTTTATTAGCTATTAACGTTATCAAATGTGTAGCATATCTTCACTAGCGACATGGGATTTTAGATTAGTTTATTATAATAGGTCTAACAGCTGCTTTTAAACCTTCTTAAATTTGGTGATTAAAAGGCGATAGATATTTATAATAACTCTAACAAATATAGTAAAGTAAAACTACTCACAAACTTAATACAGCACTTGAAAAAAAATTCGAGTTCATCTATACTGAAAATAATCATATTCATTGATTTCCTAGGATCAGTTTAAGCTATTGTTTGAGCTCCTTCCAAAACTCATTTAGGTCTAAATTAATTTTATACACTAGTTAGGTATAAGATACTGGATTACGCTATTTATAGATAGTGTTTGGCATGGATAATGCATCAAACTACATTTATTAAAGTAAGAATACTAATTTATAGTGGTGCTTTGTGGAGTAGCGACCATATGATACGGATTGTCAGAATTATAGTAATATAATCAAATTCTCCTCCGTCTTTCATACAATAAGAATTTTTACATACACCAAAAAAAAATAGAATCTAAATCAATATATATATATATTGTTGTAATAATGATAATGTGTTCAAAAAGACAGGGACTTATTAACTTTATATATTTGTGAAAATAAATACCGTTACAGTATTACACACTGTTGGATATCTGCTAGTATTTCTTATACGTTTAAATTCGTTTATTTTATCTCAGGTTTCCCAAGTGAGTACAGCGTCCTTAGTGGACATATTTGCTCGAGACAAGGTAGCGGAAATAGAGGAAATGAAAAACCTATGCTAGTATATAAGACAAATGTGAAGGAAGTGAGGAGAAGTTGCCATTAAAAAATAAAAAAGCAAGATATTTTTATAGTATAGAGGGAGCTGGTGATGTTGAGAGTCGAGAAACTATCACAGTACGTAGGAACATGTGATTACTATAGATGTAAAGAGAGAGTGGAGAAAAAAGCAAAGAAAGAAAAAGAGGAAGAGAATAGAAAAGTTAAGGTATGAATATATGAAAATAATGGCTTAAAGAGACTAATGTCTCGTTACTCTGTGTCTGATGGAGGGGTAATTCATTTTATGTGTGCCTCACCAGGGTTAATGTTACTTTATTAAAAATATACAATTATTTCTCAAAAAGAAAAGAAAACACTGTTAAAGAATTTTTTCGAATTCCTAAATAAGACGATCTTTCCGTTCAATAAATCGAAGACGTGGTTCAAGAGGTGCAACAACGAGGCCAGCATCAAAGTGAGCAGATAAGTCTGGAAGTACAGGTCGACCTTTATTATCCAATGGAGCTTCAATTCTTGCGGTTGCAAAGATTCTCACCCAAAAATTGAATAGTTCAACCTCCGCTAAATGAACACCTGGGCACAAACGTCTAAAAAATCAAAGTTTACTGGACTTAATTATTGTACACTTTCTTTTTAATAATTACTTTACCTTCCCCAACCAAATATGAATTGATCTCGTTTCTCGATGTTCGCATTAACAGAAACCGAAAATGGTGTCAAGTCATTTATATAACGATCTGGTACAAACTTTTCGGGCTCGTGATAGGATTTCGGATCGAGACTTATTGTATAAGTGTTGGGCAAAAGCACAGTTCCTTTTGGAATAAAATATCCTTGGAATTCAACTACGTATACCAAACAAAATATGTTTAAATAAAACTCATTTAGTTAAGCATGCTTTTCTGTTAAAACAGAGATAGATAATGAATGAGAAGCAAGCCAACTCACAATCTTCAGTAGATTCGTGTGGAATAGTGAAATGGTTTGTTGGCCTATACCGAATACATTCTTTTTGTACTGAAAGCATAAATGGAAAATTATCTTTTTCTTCGTAGGTAGGTAGTCGCTTATAACTTTTGATAAAAGAATCAATTTCATCTCTGAGTTGTTTTTGTACTTCTTCATGATGACAAAGAATAACAAACGCCCAGGAGAGCGTCATCGCCATAGTATCCGTTCCAGCATTACATAGATCAGCTAAAATTCCATATAAGTTTTGTGTAAAAAATGTAAAGGATCATTCTAAATTATTGCAGTAGCATTACCTAAAAATAGAAGAATATCATCTTCTTCGAATTGATTTTTTTCCTTGACCTTATACAATTCCTTGACAAAACATTCAGTATTGCCACGTTTGAGAGCTTCCTGAATTAATCGTCGGAACAAAGGGTTTCGCTTTTTGTAAATAAATTCTGCATATCGTTTCTCATTTTTTCTAGGTTTCATTGATAAAATATCAATAATTTTGGAATATATTGGCAAAAAAGTACCAATATCTTCACCAGGTGAACCCCATTTGACAGTCTTATCAACTGTTTCAATTACATCTTGAAACAGTGGGTCGTGGATGGATTTAGCACGTATACCGAAACAGATACTCAAAATTATATTGAGTGGTGCAAACTGCATGTACTTAACAAGTTCAACATTACCCTTTTCAGCTGTATCTTTGAATAACAAGTCAATAACACGACTAAATTCGCTTCCCATAGTTGGAACTATTTTGGATACACTTTTTGCTGAAAAAACACCTTGTGCTATGGTAACCAAAAAAGGAACAGTTATAAATATTAATGTAATGAATATATTTCATCCATAAAATAAACATGTATCGTTTTACACAAACATGTATTTTTTTTAGCATAGTCAACAATAAATTAAATAAGTATATTAGTACCAACAGTGCGACTTCTTTTCCACCTCACATCAGGATTTGTAAATGTCATTCCTCTAAAACAATTTACCACATATTTATTTTGAAGATAGCATTGCGATACCATTCAACATTAATAACAACAATCAAATAATAAACCGATAACTAGGTATATTATCAATATAGGTTATGTGTGTATAAACAATACCTTTGGCCAAGTGCATAGTAGTCAAGTGCAAATAAATGATATGGACGACCCGAAGTAATAGATCCCTTAACTTTGAGCATTTCATCTGCGAGGTAACGGTCTCTGATAATCACCCATCGTTTCACACCCATATGCACTCTGAGCAATGGTCCTGATATAAAGTATTATAGGTTAAGACACATGAGTATTAATAACTCAAATTAATACCATTATCATGTAAAGTATTCCACGAGGAGATTTCGAAATAGAAATTACATTAAGCCTACCATATTTTTTATGCCATTCATGAAATTTGAGAGATGGAAGATCACTGTTGATTTGAAAGATGTGTCCTAGAAGTTTTACATAATAAAGAATGACAATTTTATTTAATTTTTTTGGCAGTTTTTTTAAAAAAATAAAAACATGGGTCTGTTACAACATCATTAACGTACCAAAATATGGCAGAGCGCCTGTTGGGGAAGGGATTTGTGTAATTTTTTTAGCTAGAGCTTCCCTTTTTCCAAGCTTTCCTATGGTTCTCCATAGCACAATGATAAATATACATGTTATTATAATGGTTGTAGCTGGAAAGGAGATAACTATTTGCAAAGGGCTATTATTTTTAACGAGAAAAGTATTGCTGAAGATTACTGACTGCATTTTAGAAAAAATGTAATTGCTGAAAGTAAATTAATGGAAGAAAAGAAAAGGATAATAACCCATAAAGCAAATTAACCTAAATTTTAATGCAAGTACCAGTCGCCTGGGTACTATGCATATTTGTTATACAGTAACATTATATTCGTGTTTGGAACAAGTCATCAGACTATTTTAAATAATGAGAGAAAATGAGAGTAACAAGTACCAAAATGACGGTTATCTATGCAAAGTTTCTATAAGATTTTCACAGCAAATAAGTAAGAAATAGTTTCATTGATAAAAAAGAAAAGCGTCTATTTTTAGCATATGCAAGTTTAGTTTACTGGGACTATATTGTTTCATAATAGGGGTAAAAAATGAGTACATAATTAATGCTGTTCGAAGTTATGTGATAAATTAAGATGTAACCTAAAAGAATCACATATGCATAAAATGATCATGTCTATTAATTTCATTATCAACTGCCTTTCAAAAAGCTATAATGTGCCTATACTGATAAATGATGTTCTATACCATTATACATATAGTAGCCTACTATTGCATAATGATGTCAATATAGATCTTTTTAGGTCTAAAAAGACGCTGCTATTTTTCTAATTAACATGATGGGGTTTTAAGTTTTAACAGTTCAACATCTTTTTTTTTCTAATAACATAAAGGCATACCAGAGTAAAAAAAAGATAAAAAGGGGTTTGTAGATATTTTCTTTGATCGTGTAGAATTATACTAGGCTAATCCAAAGTATGTTCGTTGTTACCAGTTACTCATCAAAAAATGTCACTTCTTTGGAGTTCATACATTAGTGTGTAATAGCTTGTTTACAAGAACATTTGCTTTGAAAAATGTTGTGGTTATGTCATATGTTTTAATTAATATTTTTATTCTATATTTGAATACATAATATATTCAAGAGTTGACCCAACAACCATTTAGCATTACATGCATATTAGAGCTCCAACTTTATTAGTTCCCCCACAGAATTTTATATTCTGCTGGGGTATAGATACTTAGCTAGCTGGCATTAGTTATTATTATTATTATTTTAAAGTTGTACTCTTTTTTGCTCTTGACTTTTCTTTGTAATAATCATGACTTCTCCATAATTTTTGACCAGTCCCATCCTAATTTTGCTAAGACTCTGGAGCCATGACATTGGCGGCGCTTTTTGTTTATTCCATTATCCTTTATAGTTAAAAAATCATAGTTTAGCATGTTACACCAATCTATTCTTTTTGCAGGAGAAAAATATTTTTTGTTATGTTGAGGGTTCTCTTTTCCATTTTCTATATACTGCTTCTATCTAACGCGTCATTTGGAAAAGTGTATGCTTCAATCTCTCTTTTTATAATATAACAACTTTTTTATTCATCACATCATCTATGTACTTTGATTTCCTTTTGACCCTTCTCATTTTGTAGCCAGGTAATTATATATAGTTTGTATTTTACACGATACCTGTCCTGTTTGTTGTTATGTTTTCTGTTAAACATTATTTCAACATGAACAAATATGTCAGAGTATTCACATTCAATTTCTCGCTCCCATTATAAATCCTATTAATTCCTATAACTATAAATGTTACATATACCTTTATGCCCAAAGGCACCAGTAAGTAAATCTTCCGCTATATGTAGTTTTATACCCTTTTTTTTTTACTTCCCTTTATTCTCAATACTACTGTCCCCTTTCCAAAAAAATAAAATATTTTTTTTTGTTTAGAACCTCCTCAAGCCATTGAATATTTCGCTTCTGTCGTTCTCCAGCATGCTTCTAAATAAAAGATTGTGCAGTAATCTGCTCTTACAAAAGAATATAACAAGGAAACAGTAATCTTTCGTCGAGCCT
This sequence comes from Circinella umbellata, assembly GCA_025093555.1. Classification (NCBI taxonomy): domain Eukaryota; kingdom Fungi; phylum Mucoromycota; class Mucoromycetes; order Mucorales; family Lichtheimiaceae; genus Circinella; species Circinella umbellata. Next base: position 683,971 of record JAIWNF010000025.1, on the reverse strand, counting down.
TCTTTATACCATCCCTCATAGTTTCAATCTATATCAGAGATTCGGATTCAATAATCTATTTGCCACCAAATTATTTTGATATCTATATCTATGCCAGATCCTGTTAATGATAACCCATATGAACATTGATTTACAACTCATATTAATGGGATCCCACTCCAACAAATTTAACTATTTATAACTTCTAGAGATACTATACTGTACGAACAACCTTAATATAATTATACATTGATTAACGTATATTTAAAAAATAATTATTTATTTTATACACCACTTAATATTCAGCGAGGGTTTTCCTTTATCTAGACATAACAACTTTTTACATATTACTAGAGCTATATAGTAGCCTATAATATCGAAGTGACAAATTTCAATCGCGGTTAATACTTGTCATATATACTGTATTTATATAGAGCCAATCGAAGCGACAAATCTTTTATTACTTATTGTATATAAATATCTTATTTGACTTTTTGTGTTGAAGTGAAGATACAAACTTACACTTTTATAAACTAAAAACGATTAATATAGGGTACTATTTATTTCCACAGCACCATAAAATCAGGCTTTCTGTTACTGTAGTATTGTCATTATTTAACAGAGCGCCAAAATATAAGAATAAAAATATGAAAGTTTTGTTAAAGAGTACAGTGATCATTAAATTGTCACAATTTATCAGGAGGCATATCTATAGGTCACGCTTTTATAAAATCTCTATTAAATGATTTAAACATTAATTATGTTTTATTTAATAACAGCGAAATAACCTGCGTTTGTGAGATTTGATTTTGCAAATATATTATCATACTACTAACATATTTACTATAATTATACATCTTGCTAAAACTCCTTCTTATAATGTTCATATAAGGCTTTTTTTCTTTATCTTATTATTTTACTACCAATATCTACAAAGTAGCCCACTAAAGCTAGTGATTACTTTTTGCTGCATATTCCAACAAAGACAGCAAAAAGAATAGTTTGCATTTTATTCCTCGCACAATACCATTTATCCTTATTCTAAAGAGCTTCTATAGGTATAAGCCGTCATTGACTGTGCTTTTTATTTATGCATATATATGCATATATATAACTTCTATTCTATTTTTTTTTTCAAAAGAAAGTGTATATCTGCAGTTTAACAAATGTAGACTCTTGTAGAAAACGAGAATAATAATAACTAGCACTAAAAATACTTTTAACCAACCTTAAATATGAGAAAAAAATGTGTAGATTGCCTTTTCCACACTACAGATAAGAATATTGAGCAGCACCAAATGACAATAGATAAAATAGTCCGAAGAAAACCAAAGTAAAATTGTAATAACATATAACTAATACATATGTATACTTACTACTGGTTTATTAATCGGTTAGTTTGATAAAAAACATAATATAATAGATAGGTAGAAAAATAATAATCTTGACTTATAATAGAAACAATGTAAAGCTCTCTGGATACTATACCTAGAGACCCTTTATTTTATATGTACATCGAAATACCAATACTAATCAACGTCTAATTGATTGTATAAGTATATTAACCAATAATCAATGATTCTATTCAGATTACTATGTCTTTCTGATCGTATGACGAAGCTGGTTTCACAGAATATTGATATAGCATATATTAATATAGTAAACTAAGGAGCTCGTCTTCAAATGATAATAGAATATAGCAGCGAATACAACAGAAGCAATAATACAATGGTTCCAAGTAAAAAAGCTTGAACTCTTATATCAGAATAATAGCTAAAATATAGAAAAATAGTAAGCTAATCTAGAAAAGTCTGGCTAAACTATTAGACAGAATGGCTTTTTGAACTTACAGTAGTTTTTGTTCAACTTATATCATATACAGATATAGAAATTATACTAAACACTTTACTTATAAAACGTAGTATTAAGTAACCAAAAATTATCTTTCTGCATTGAATAGTATAGCAGCTTTACCGATCCATATATTATATAATGATAACTATATATTTTTGTTAAGTAAGTAGACTTAATCTAGCCTTATGTTTATTACGTAAACAATCAATAACTCAATTGTATTCAATAAACTATCTATGGCTCGAAAGTAGTGTAAAAATCTGGGAGGGGGAGCTGCAAAAAGTGGAATCGAAAATACACAGTAAAAACAGAGTGGGATTTTACCAAAAGCGAAGATGTGCAAAAAGCAGGGAGGAGGGGGTAACAATTAAGTGTGTAACAAAATAGGGCTTATCTGTATACTTAAGTTCAAGGTTGTTGATTGATATGCAAATTCCTATGCCATACCAGGGGTAGGTATAGCATAGTCAAACACATGGCTGGTCATAAAAATATTAGAATAAATATTCTACGTAGATAAATATCTTTAATCATTCATAGCAGTTATATTATTAGTTATTAGTATAATACCAGCAATTACAGCATCTACATACTATACAACTGTTGACTTTGACTATATTATTTGAAGACTACCAAAGTCTCAAGTGTTCTTACTTTTGCCAAATATCCAATCGCCCAACCAGCTTTCATCAAAGTATTGTAGAAAATAGGTATATTTTACAATCTATCTAATTGATTCAGAACATTACAGCTGAGGTCAGTCACACATCTCTAAACTTTTACCAGTAACTGCAATGGCTTGGCCATTATTTAGGATAAAGCCCACAATATACAATGGAAATGTATATGACGTCAAATAATCTTTCAATAAGCTATACAAGAATTTAAGAAATACTAAGTATCCACTAGAAAAACTAGCAAAGTGATTGAATACAAAGGAGATGTAACACTAGGAGCGATAAGTATAACTCAATATGACGCACTTATAAAAAGGTAGTGCTACCTGTGCGATTTTTTTCTAGCGGGTGTTTAATTGTAGGGGTACAGCGCAAACAGCCATTGCCAATCCTCTAGTGATATTACCAGTACGACTTCTCTTACTAAACATACTTCATTAAGACTCTATACATTTTTTTCTCTACGTATAATAACTTCTTATGAATGATATTCGTTTCAATTAATTTTACACTATTGAAACCAAGCTACTAAAATAAATACGTAATATAGAATATACGTATAAAATTTTACTGTTCATTGATGATAACTTATCTACAGAAAGAAGATAATTCTCCTGAATTTTTTGATTAAAATGACTTTATTGGTGCGATTTTTCATTTTTCTTTAAAAAAAATTACAAGTGCTTATCCGTGCGATTTTTTTCACTTCTAAATGGCATTGCTATCAGTTTATTTGATAATGTAAAACTAGTCTACTAAAATATAATATAAAGGTATGTCGATTATGACTAGTCATTAGCACTGACTTGCTCGAATATTATTCACAAAAAACGAGATAATACTCTTGGGTTATTTGATTAAAATGGATTTATTGGTGGTATTTTTTTCCAACTCACTGGTTCGTGAATTATCTTATTAACAACATCTATTTATTTGGTATTTTATTATTATTTTATCGATCTTATCAACGATAATAACATGGTTTCAATATAGCAATAATTAATAATATTATTTTCTACATTGTATTGAGTATTCTTCAAACTACCTCAGAAAACAGTTGCGTCATTGTAAATAGGAGACATATTAAGTAAAAACATAATTAGTTTGGTATCGCTCTAATTTGAAGTATTGTTAATTGACATGGATACGTACGTATGATCAGAACATTCTGGGTGTGTTAGTTAGATATACGAGACAATCTTTGACGACTAGATACGAATATGAGTAATTTCTGTAGGTAATAAAATAAATGAGAAGCAGCATTGGAAATCAGCTACAATATACCTATTAATATATATCAATACTAGACCTTGATTTAAAATGTTTTCGAATTTTCTGATCGACAAATGAACAGTGCTCATCCATTCTTGAAACAACATTTTCTGGCAAATGTTTCCAAAGAAATAAAGCAAAACGTCCTAACCTTCATTTGTTTTACAACCTGTTCCTTCTGTACGTAAATATGTATCAACAATCAGTATCTTTTTATTATTTAATATTGACACAATTACGTACTATCATAGCAACATAACTATAGAAGTTCCTACCTAATTTACTGACCACCTTTATGCCCACCATGTACTTTATCCACGGTCAGGTATATGTAGTTCGAAGTACTGTACCAGGAGTTATGCTGCCCATGAAAACATTTTTAAACGATATTTTCTATTTTTGTTTGATTAGTGTTGTGCTGTTTAAAGCTCCGGAATTATATAAAATTTGCTACACATTTCCCATATAAGATGAAGTTTGGTGATGTACATTCGAAAATAGATAGTATGATGACTAGTGACAGACTATGCTTTTATACAGCTGCACCTCTGTTAAGCACCAAAATAGACGATTCTTGACTCGCTTTGACACACGTGCGTTCAGAAGGAAAACTCTATATCCACAATTTTCCCATTAAATGAATTTACAAATGGATATAGTCAACTTATTGTTTTATATGGTTTGGGCTTGGAACATTACACTATAAGAGATATGTAAAATATCAAGTTAAATCGAACAGATAATGAGTTATAGAAAATTTATGTAGTCATGAAGATCATTCCTAAAAAAAATCCCACCAATAAAGCCATTTTAATCAAATAACCCAAGAGTATTATCTTCTTTTTTGTGAATAATATTCGAGCAAGTCAGTGCTAATGACTAGTCATAATCGACATACCTTTATATTATATTTTAGTAGACTAGTTTTACATTATCAAATAAACTGATAGCAATGCCATTTAGAAGTGAAAAAAATCGCACGGCTTCTTTTCATATTTTACGCCCAGACCAAAAAAAAATCGCACGGATAAGCACTTGTAATTTTTTTTTTAAGAAAAATGAAAAATCGCACCAATAAAGCCATTTTAATCAAAAAATTCAGGTAAGTTATCTTCTTTCTGTAGATAAGTTATCATCAATGAACAGTAAAATTTTATACGTATATTCTATATTACGTATTTATTTTAGTAGGTTGGTTTCAATAGTGTAAAATTAATTGAAACGAATATCATTCATAAGAAGTTATTATACGTAGAGAAAAAAATGTATAGAGTCTTAATGAAGTATGTTTAGTAAGAGAAGTCGTACTGGTAATATCACTAGAGGATTGGCAATGGCTGTTTGCGCTGTACCCCTACAACTAAACACCTGCTAGAAAAAAATCGCACCGCTAAGAAAAAAAAATCGCACAGGTAGCACTACCCTATAAAAAGTATATGATCAACCCAATTTTTTGTTTACAACCCATCCCTAGAGTTGTCTTTGACTAGTCAATGGCAGATACACTGGTTAATCCATATCCCCTTCAGTCACAAGTGTGGTTTTGTATCCACCAAACACGAGCATTATACTTCTTGTACTATACTTACTCTATCATTAAAAGATCTTTAGATTGCATCAATCAGTAATATTCTACTTGTATTATATATAAGATAAATCTGTTAGACCCTATTATGTATTATCTTCCACGCTCAGAAGCTAATTTCTCACTTAACAGTTGGTACAAACTCTAACTATGGCGATCTGTGCTCTGTGAAATAAATCACTTGCTTTATTTTAATGAAAACCTTAATGACAATGATGATTCACATCCAGAGAATGCTTCAAACTCTCTATCTACTCTGTAATGATGGTGTAAACCCATTACGACGATATATACAGCCACAGGTTGTTGATCTACATGTTTATTCGCAGAATACTAAGGACCTACAATAGCATAGTTGAGCGCATGGTTGCATATAGAGATATTAGGCAGATATTCTATGTAGATATGTTGATCATAGATGTTAGATATATATTAGTTAGACATAACTAGCCCCTGATAATTCGACGTATATAAATAGAGTATCCTGACAACTAAGAAACAGTAGTAGTTTTATTCATACGTATATCTTTGAGCCCTACTATTTCTATCTTTATTCTTTGACTAAGCTTCCTCAAACTGATCGATTGAACACGATTGTAAGAAGAAAATAAATGGTTATGTGCTATTACATACTCACACACACAATCATAAAGAACCACATAAAGTGTTTTATTAATAGCTACCTTTTTTTCAATCTTTCTATCTCCTGTTTCTTAACCACCATCCTTCTCCATTAAGCCCATCTTTGCTTGTTTCAACTTTCTCCCAAACTAAGATTTTCCAGCTAATTCCTTCTCCCCTCTATTTCTATATGCATATCTAACCTTTTTTTCAAAATGTACTATAAAGAGGCAAGTACATGCTCAGATCGCCAGTCAATCCAATGATCCATCAACTAATTTCAAGAATTACAACCTAGACATCTGTATGATTTCTTTGAAGGTGGCGAATTAAATTTAGAAAAAGTTTTGAATCTATCCCCCTTCCCCACTATTACTACACCCCTACTACACTCTCATAATACCTTGTATTATGTCATTGCTCATCTCATCTCATCACTCATTGCTCTTTATTTTCTCTGCTCAATTAACCACTATGAATTTCTATATAAGCTTAATAGTTCCTTTTATTGGGATATTTTAGCCTCTCTTAATGCACTCTTTTCTTCCACATGTGAAGATACCATCATATATTGTTAGGTGCAGTCTAGTAAATCTTCTGTAATAAAATATGTTCTAAACTATTTCTTTTAGTGAGATGAATTAGCTTCTAATTTTTTAATGTGTATTGATAAATGGTTCTCTGACATTTAGAATACGTAGCATATTATTTTATTATATATAATTCATGCTTTCCATTTTCTGCCATTCATTCTATATACGGTTTCTATACTATACTAACTAATCGAACCACGCACAAGTGCACGACCATTGGTCATATGTAGTTATTTTAGCTGTCAAAGCTACACAAGACAAAAATGATATTGCATATGCCATAAGATATTAAGTCTCTTTTATTTCTTTCATGAGGTGGGACTTCTCATTATATATTTAATTATCCAATTATCTAAGTTTTTTTTTTTTTTACATTTAATATTCTAGATTAAAAAAAGGGGCAAACTCTTATTAGTGCTTACACGAATCGTTTTAAGATTATTTAACATTCATAGAATTCATATAGCTTGAAAATACTGGCACATTTTGATGTTATTGTAATAGCTAGTTTCTATTTAGTACTGTTACAGTGGCTGGAATACTATATTTAAGTTCTCAAACCAATATTACATAGTCAGTAAGAGCATAAGGAGATATTACTTAAGCTATTTCAGATACCTAAAACTGAGAATAATGCGCTTTCCTATAAAATAAGATACCTCTAAGCCTAAATAAAGTTTGAATGAATGTATCTATTTTATCTAATAGCTAAAGTCAATGACATTATGTATGATATGGAAAAAATAAGAAAATGTTTTTTTATCTTGTTAGAATTTATATGGGTGTGTGGATCATAATATACAAATCAAAACAAAAATAAAAATGATTTCATTTTATTTTATATATATACTAATTTAAGGTCGTAAGCCATAATAATAAGTGCCTAATAAATGCTTTTTATTATATTGCTACTTTATTCTTACCTATTATTCTCACAGACGTTTACCATTTGACTAGCTTGCATTCGCATATAGAAAGTTTTCTCAATACTTTTAAATGATCAGTTAACTCAATTACAGATGATTTTATTATCAGTCTCAGCGATCTTCCCAAATAACTTTCATTGTTCTAATTTTGTTATTATAGGTATCTAAAGGCCTAGGAATCTTATACTAACTTTATCAAAAACAGAGTATACAATTCCTTTCTATTATTGACTTTATATTGACACATATGGTGACTTTTAACTTTTTCTGCTCAATAACTGTGTAGAGCAATAGTAACTTTTGAATTTTTATATTAATCTTAGAGGGACAGTAAATACTAATATGCTAGTAATGCCATCAAATATCTTATCTACTATAAATCTTGTATATAGAGTTTATTACAGTTACTATACTAGCTAATCAACACTACTAAAATCTGCTCTCTGCTACATGACAGTAGATTCATGCTCGAGAAGAACTAAGGGTTTACCTATAAAAATGCTGTACTTGGAAAAAATTGTACTCTGTGTAACAAATTGTTAAAACAAAATCTCTGATTAGTTTAATGTATAAAAAACCTAATACTTTCTAAACTTTTTACTTCTATTATTGCTCTTTCACCTACTAATTTCAATCGGACCCTTTTGTTTTTCTTGCTGCTATACAAACTTTGTTCAGAACAATTTTTATACCTTTGCCTTGATCACTGAAAGATATTTCTTATTATCTTTATTTCAAATCTTTTCTTTAAAAAGATAGAAAGCAGTCTATTTGAAAAATCAGACTTGGTCTTTATTTACTGCCCTCTTTCTGACTCTATTTTTAGTTCTCTGTCTACTCCTTAATATTTTACTATCACCTTTTCATTTATTGTTATTGCTATATATGTATAAATTAGTTTTTTCTGCTTTTTGGATTTTTTTCCTTTTGCTTGAGCCTTATAAAACAAAACAATGCTTTCTTATTATCAATAAGTACTTCTAAATCGAGATCAACAATAGTTATGATTTTGTTTAATTAAAACTAGTAGAGTTACTATCATTGAAAGCACCATTAAGTTGTCCTGTTTCACCAAGTTACCTTGTGGTACATAAACATACAATCTTACTGGCTAATATAAGACAGTGGCTTAGTATATGCAAGCATCTGCCGACGTCATCAAAATTCCTTCTTTATGAACCAATAACCTGAGGTAGTTTTTCGCATTTCTTTCTTCCGTTGTTGCTGTGCTAAAATCTTTGTACGGTTTTTTTATAAGCGCGCAAAAAAAGAACTTCTTCAACCCCTTTTCGCTCTCTTAATTCTATTTTATTCTGTAAATTTACAAGAAATGACTCTGAATGAAAATGAGTATTATGTAGGTTCTACTTTGTTGACTTTTTTACATTGAATGCTTTAAGATGACTAGAGTTGGATTATACTAAATCCTTTGTTTTTTCCACATTTCATTACTGGAACTGTTTTGACGCTATTTATAGGTGAAACGTATATCAGGCCAAAAAATGTTTGTAAGAAAGATAATTTTTGATTGATAAGATGTTGCTTGCTATTTATGATGATCCATATATGAATAATCATATGTATTATATGATTTTGTAGCGCAAGAAACGTTGTTATTTGATCGAGTGGGAAGATTATGGATCTGAAGATAATACTTGGGAAGAAGAAAGCTGCCTTTTGGGCAACACAGAACTTGTGGAAGAGTTTAAACGACAGTTGATTAAAGAATTTCCAGATCGACCAAATCTCTTTTTATCACAGGACCGTGTTCTTCTCTCTAGTGCATATGACCCAGAGAGTTCAATATCAGACTCACCAGAACCAGCAGTACTACCGTTAACTTCCAAAACAAACTCAAAATCCAACAACAAACGACCAGCAACAGATAGACCAAAGAATGGCTCTCCAAGGAAAACATCTCGAACAGAGGTTACACCAGAAATTGAGTTCGGTGTTCCGGATAAGGTAATAATTGTTATTAAATTTCAATAATCCATTAAACCTGTTATTCATAGATACTCTTTCTCAATGCAAAAGCTTAAAGCAAATTGGAATTCTATCAAACGTGGACATACTACTGGGAGTGTGCGAGCTTTCCTTGGATCACTGAAAAATTCGGTTGAAATAGCAAAAGTTTGTTCTTTTCGTATTTGATATTTTGAGTATGGGGTAGAGTATCTACAGTCATAAGCGTTAACGCACATATTATTTCGTTTCTCCCCATGCACTTCTCTTTTTAGGACAGTACTCGTGGTCTTATTCGAATATCTGATACTCATAGTCATTTTGATGGTGTGACACCCATCGTTGAAGTTGTTAACAAAGTAGACGACGATCCGTTTCCAACAGACTTTTTATACATTGATAAAATGGTGTTCAACAATGGCGTTTCTCCGCCTGATCCATCGTTTATTGCTCAGTGTGATTGCGACGGTCCAAGTTGTTCCGGCCTTTGTCATGATAATGATTCACATGTCTACTCACCAGATGGTCGTGTCAAAATTTCTCAAGGTACACCAATTTATGAATGCAACGTAAATTGTGAGTGTAATTGGAATTGTCGAAATCGTGTTGTTCAGCGTGGACGCCAAATACCCTTACAAATATTCAAGACGAAAGCAAAAGGATGGGGTGTAAAAGCAAAACAAGATATACCAAAAGGCACGTTTGTGGAAGAATATGTGGGTGAAGTAATAATGAATACAGAAGGCGATTTTCGTGGAAAGTTCTACGATAAAGCCGGCACAACGTACTTATTTGACATGGATTTTGGTGACAATGTTAAATACGTCATTGACTCGTTTCTACTTGGAAATGCGAGTCATTTTTTTAACCATTCCTGTTCTCCCAATCTGACAGTATATGCAGTTTATAGTGATAGTGCTGATAATAACTTTCATCGTCTTGCATTCTTTTCGAATCGTCTGATCAAAAAAGGAGAAGAATTGACAATCGATTATGAAGGCAAAGCGAACGGTGAAGATACTTTGATACCTCAACGCAAACCTGGAAAAGGAACTTTCGAATGTCATTGCTCCTCTCCAAATTGTCGAAAATATATCCATGACTAAATTACAAAATATATTATCTTCTTCTTATTCACGACACCCCCTTCTTTTTTTTTAGCATACTGCTATACCTTAGCCTCAAATCCGACATTTCTTTATATATGCACTCATTAAAAATAGCTATCCCTCATTATTTGCCGTCATCGATCCATGCAAATTACTCATAAAAAATATAATATTGTTTCATTTTCTCTAAAAAAAATCTACGTTGATTTTATTTTTTCAATAATTTCATTCGAAGTGCATTTGACAGTTTTAACACTAGAGTATAATTTACTCTTAGATTGCTTTACAACTTTTGCATAGATTGTCAGATCTGATTAAATAATTAATGACAATATGCTTGAGCGAATAACATGTTGTACAACTTACCGGTGCACTTTGTAGCTTGAATTGTTCAGATCCTTACGAGCTCGTTACCAGTTCAAGACTATTTTTGTTATAGTACTAATAAGTGTCAATTAATCTACAGATCACCATCGACCAAAGAAAGAGCCCAACAAGATAATAATCCAATATATCAAGGGCTACCTGGGCTTCATTGTAAAACTTACTATGTATACGACTGTAGTCTCATTATATAATCAAGTGAAAACAAAAGTTTGCCTCAAAGCGAGTTAACTCTTTAAATAGCTGGACTGGTTACACAAATTCGTTATGTCAATATCACAGCAGAAAAAATATCTCTGATGGGGCAATAACCCTCCAAAAAAAAACAAGCTGCTCAGTTAAAAAGTATATATTTCTGGGGCTTTGCAGTATTGTACTGGACGATATATATATGTGGTAGTGTATATCTATTGAGTATTAGCAATATGAAAGCATCTCTTATATCTCCATCTTCACGTTCAAATGAACATACTTGCATTGGTTCTATACCCACAATATGGTGAGATATAAATCTTTATTGAGCATCTCTTTCGACCACAGCGTCAGGTTTGATATATCTGTTTGAGGCAGGTCAGAAAAGTTTAGAAGTTATAAAACCCACATAGAGAAACAGGGGAATTTCATTGGGGAAAGAGCAATGTGTCAAGAGATATAAATTCACGTGGTGATTCATGAGATGTTTTGTCTGTGATATTTGTAGTATGAAAGTAGATGGAATAAAAAATAATTTGAAAGAAAAGATTAAATATATATTGGGGATCAAGAAAAAACTAAGATATATTTATATCATTGTTTTTAGTTTGGTTAAGAAGACGAGGAGAACTGATCTAAAGTAGATAGGCTTAATCAAGATTGTTGTCTAAATCCTGTTGCTGGGTGTACATCCAATTCAGCTAATATTTGTGGCAAACATTTGATCGATCTTGTTTTAGCTGTTGTATTTGCAATGAACATATTGACTTGGTCTTTGATAATATGTTGGGTATAAAGAATAATAGATCGTCATGCTGTCTACTGTTGATATTGAGGCGTTGGTGCATTCTAACATGTTGTAAACAATGACGTCTGGTTGAAGTTGTGGTATTGCATTTTAGGCATGGTTACATATAGTTCCCCACCGTGGTGCCATCCAATTCTTCAATAGATACCACTGCTGCGTTTCTTGTTGGACACTGGTATTCATAGTTTATAGGCTCAACTGTCAGTTTCGGTCAATGTATTGCTAGGGGGTTTCAATGTATTGATATCAATATTATTGATAGATAATTCTCTAGTAGATGTCAGAGGATAGATGCTTCTAAGCTGCTAGGGCTGGGGTTATTGCTTAGGTATGTAATGTACTGCCAAATAAATCATGATTGTAATTTATGTATATAGTAGCTAGCAAACGTCTGGTGACTGAAACTAGACTATAGTCAGGTAAAAAAAAAACAATATCATATGGAAGACTCTCATTCTCAGAAGATTGGCTATAAGAAGGGTCATTATTTCATTTTCTATTTTCAAAAATCCCGCCACCCATCCCTATAATTCCTATTATTATTATACTTTATACGTATCATGTTGGGTTAGGTACATTGAGCTTATATGCTTTATTAAAAACCAAAAATTATTGAGCACATAGTGGTTCAGCTTCTTGCTCTCGTCAGTTTAGAGGAAAAAGATCAAGGAATCAGATTTGAGCTACAAGAATGAGCAAAATAGTTGTGCATTATAGGAGAGAGAGGTACTACTATTAAGTGGAATAAAAGGAACAATAACATAGAACTCTATATTATGACAAACATGGTATTTTTTTTTTTTTTGGTAGTAGTAGTAGTAGTAGTAGTAGTATGATTATACATATGTAATATGAAACTAAATAGAATGAACTAAGAATAAAGGAGGGGGGGGAATTTTATGAACTACTATTACCAATTAGATCTGGATCTTGGTCTTCTTCATTGTAATCAAAATGAGAAGTAAGCTGTTCTCCATTTAATATAGTGGTTAGGTATGAGTCATCAATAAAACATTCTTGACAGAGGAAGCTGTGGGAAACTGTAAACTGCACAAGTTTATGGATATCGTTAAGGAATCAGATTATACAGTTGACATACCCAGCAGCCAATATTGTATGTTCATGTTCTGGTACGTAGATCTATGAGTTTGGTATCTCCAATATTGTCTGAACCAAAAGGATCATATGTACGTATCGTGTAGATAAAGAGAGCGTTTTGCCATACCGTCCATGAGCTCTTGTCAGTTATTATGATGTATAAGAAAGTCAATAATATTATGACCAGGGTAGTGAATGTCAATAATACAGTTATTTTCGATTTCAAGATGCTATATAAAATAGATTTTGTCCAGTCTCAGATATAGACTTACATACTTTGTATGGAAAATAAATATGAGCAGAACCTTAGATTTTGGAAGGTAGTATAAAAGCTCTTGTTGCAGCTTATTGGCGTCGTTTGATGGTTGCAGGTAAAAGTCAGGGTCGACACGTTTGGTTTTTTACTTTATATAAGTGTGATACATCATGCCAAGAATTTTTGATTGATTGGGTGGTACAATGCATGGGATGTGGTTGTGCAGAATCAGCTAGGGTATTTTCTTTAAATTGTTGTTGCAGTTGTGTTACTGTGATTTCCAATTTGTGGATTTGTGATCTAGCTGCTGACAGTTGTTGATTTCATTGCTCAAGTTGTGTGAGAAGTGGGAGCAGCTCATTTATATGTTGTTGTTGGCGTTTGTGCTCTGGTTGTAAAGAGTCAATAGTTTTCATTAGGAATATTAAAATTTGGGCATTGCTTGATCATGCTCAAATGCAGTATTATCAAATCTTTCTATAAGGGGTTGCGTTACACAATTATATGTTAGTATCAGAGTCACTTTACTGTACTCTAATGGGATGTATCGTGTTCCATATTTATGTGTATTAGGGACAACAGATGATTTACTATTTTCTGTAATATTAATACAGAATTGTCATTACCTTCATGATCAGATGAGATAGCTGTTAAGGGTTAATGCTACTAAGATATAATTTACATTCTTGAGATGTTGACTTTACAACACTTGATCTTGTAGGAGGATAAAGAAGAGGAGGAAAAGTGTTGGTTCTAACTAACTATGCCTTGGTGACTGACACCATCTTTTATTTTGCAGGAGTAGCACTGAATAATATTGCCTTGATGATCGAAATGTTCATAAGTGTATGAAGTTAGGTTTTCATAAGATAGCTGAGGGATTATTGAGTGAGTTGTTCTGGTGTTAGCAGAGGTAGCATTAACCTTGCACACTATTGTGAGTTACTCACTGAGATGTGGTGATTTTTGTAGAATATATAAAATGTTGGTTGTCTTGTTTTTCTCAATGTGATTCAGTTATGTGATTGGTCAGTTTCTCTAAATAATAATGAAAAACAGAAAGTGAGCTTCTCAGGTTCGGTACAGAAGACCCTTAGTTTTTTCAATATAGCAATTCCTTCAAAAAAATTGCAGGACCTAGAGTTTTCAATTTTATGGGAGTGTGAAACCAGGGGTCTACTGTAACCATTGTGTTGATGTAGTCTATAATACATCTATTCTCTGATAGTTGTACAAGAACGCGCACAACTTAGGTTAGGTATACTTCTACAAAATTTAGCAAGTGGATGGTTTTGAAGATGAGATAGGTCATAGCTGTTGTATTATAAGAACATTATCTCTTTATCCCAGATGAAATAAGAAATCATATTTAAAATATTTAAAATACAGACGTGAACAGAACTCAATTCTAAAAAGGAAACTGAGTAAAATCGCATAACGATGTCCTGCGCCTCGTCAACTTAAATTAAAGAATAAAAGAGAGTATCATGGCTAAGCCCAATATACTTCAGAACAGTAGCTATAGTAACCTTCTCAATATTAATGACTAATACCAAGTACCCGACTTTACTATCAATCACCCACATCATTCTATTAACTAAGCCCCATAACTCATAGAATAGAAATCATATAAATACGGGTTGTAAATATTATTTTAAAGAAATAACTTTATTCTAGTTTCTAAATTATTATTAAAGATATATAACAAAGTCTCAAAGGATTTTTACCTTGTCTGTTTTCATTTCCTACTTTTATTAAAATAACCAAATATCACAATAGCTTTAAATAAGTTTTGTCACACATCCAAGACTGCCAGTGGTATAGTTTTCCTTAGTATTTTATTACTTATTTTATATGATAAATATATATAGAGTACTTGTGTAATTCGCAGGATCAACATGAAAGACCTAGATTTTATATGTACTTTAAGCACTTAATGGCCTGCATAGTGCTGGGAAGGTGAATGAATAGTTGATTGATAAGGGACTGTCAATGATGCATGATGAAAGCTAGCTAGGGAAATCTTGTGTCAAGTGTGTCTGAATACTACTATTTTGGCTATAGGCTTCTTGTATGCATATTATATGGTTCTTCGCAATAAAACTAGCGCTTAATGACAGTATGTGTTTGCTATAGGAATGGGACATAATATATGATGAAATCCATTTCAAGGAGTTGCTTTTGCTTTAGAATCAAACATTTGGCTAACTTGATAAAATTACAAACTAGCATTAGGACACCCTGATTCTGAATAACTTGCTAATTCTTATGAGAAAGTAAACAAATATACTTTTTGGAAATTTATTTAAAGCAGAACTGTTAGTCTATATGGGTCTTATACTATAAATGCCAATCCAGTTTTGTTGTCTCCATGCTTCTTTGATCCAAGTGCCTGTGATGGTGATAAAATCACAAAGGCTTTCTATTCATTCAAATAGCACTTTGTTCGATGGTTATTAAAGATAGGAATATTCATGAATGTCTAGAAATATATAGTGAGCCCCCAGTTTTTGCACACCTGAGAATTCCTGATTTTTTGTTGCAGAACTGAAGAATTGCAAAAGCGGGAGGTGCAAAAGTGAGGGTTGACTGTATTTTATTTCTTCATAAATGTATTATTATATGTTGGATAAATACTTTTTCTTCGACCAAGTACAATTATCTTTACAGATATCTATTTGTTTCAAAACACTGCTGAAAGCATATGCTCTATATAGTAACTGCTTGCATTTGACTCCTAATGTCACGTATATATACTGTTATTATTGTTGAGCTTCATACAGTAAAGCCCTGTTTTTTCCACATCCTCCTTTTTGCAGTACTTTCGAGCCAACCCTATCTGTACAGAAAACAGGGTCTAAGAAGTGTGCTCGTTTCATTTTGATGTCACATAAATAAAACATGAGAGGGAATAACACCATGAATAACGAATGAAATGTTTAAATGATGATACTAGTAGCTTGAAAGAATAACCATTATTAGGTAATAATTTAAGGAAGAAGTTATTGTTATTTTTTTTTATTATAATGTGGTATTAAATTACATTATCAAGCAGTCGTCGCCCAGGTATTCCTAGACTGAGAAGAGATATGCTCATTACGATCTCGCCATTTCATTCTTATTATTTTTGAAGAGTAAAAATCAAAATATGAAATAATAAATCTTATTTAAAAAGAATTGAAATTAACAAAAAAAAATAACCAAAATACCGTATAAAATATTTTTATCTTTAAATTATAATTCAGTAAATAATATATTTATTATACTTATCATTTATTCTTATTATAAGAATAATCAAATTGATTATCAGTCAATATTGAGGCATACACTATTATGTGCTTAGTAGACATTGTCTGTGATCTGGATTTAGTAGTTTGATATCACGGCTTTACGCACAAAACGGACTTGAATAATAATTTTGCAGTAGTAGTCGGACAACACCGGACAATGTCTGCACAGTTGACCGGATTCTATCGAGCATTACTAACTAGTAAAGATCCTTTGTGGTACTCCTTGTGGTTGTTTGCAGTGCTATCTACTCTTAATGTATAATTCTTGCGGTAATCACATATGTAGTTTGATTTAAACTACAGAAAAAGGTTTTTTTCAGTTGGTAATAACAAAAGAAACTTTTCTTATCCTAACAGAAATACTATAATGTATCCATTATTCAATAATAAATAACTAAAGTACAACATATCAAGAGGACTTTTTATCTGGACCGCATAACAGTTTTTTTTTTTCACTTCGGATTTTGAAGATTTCCTTCCGTTGTTTTGCTCCAATTTACAATAGCATGATTTTAAAATTGTCAAAGAATAATAGTAACTTCACAAAATATTACATATACATTTATTCAACTGTAAACGACCAACATTTTGAAAGCTGATATGTAGTGAATATGGAGCTCTTGATTTATGTATTAAGAGTATATTATCCATAAATCCATGACTCTATGATTATAAAGAAATACTGCCATAGTAGTAATATACAAAAACAAGTGTACTATGTAATTTTACAAAAATCATTACTGCAAACAATTACTACGAAGTGGTGCAAACTACCGCAAAGAACCTTTTATAGTTAGTACGTAATGTTCTATAGAATCCGGTCAATTGTGTGGATATTTTCCGGTGTTGTCCGACTACTACCACGAAAAAGTACTTCCTTTGCAGTACAGCAAAACTAAAAAAACCTCTGATATCTAAGGAATAATTATTGTTGTGATATGGTTCACTTTATGAATAAGGAGCTTTTTTTTGTGATACCCTGTCATTCGGCTTTATTAAATATACATCTTGTACTAGTAGCTATAATAATATTATAAAATGCTATGAAATAAAGCTTTTTTATTAAAGCTACAGCTGTTCTGAGAAATAATGTAAATAAATAGTCCACTTGATAAGAAAAGAAAGACAGATTATAGAAAGACATTGAGAACAATAATGAGGTTTGGATGGGTAAAATGTAGATATGCTTTAATATTATTTGGGCACAATTTATTCACTCTAAACTCAGTAGTGTTGGTTATAAGATCACTCTTGTTATAATTTAAGCTACTGTAGTCAACTTCAAGTTAATCTCTTATAAGGTGAAGTGATTGGTTTTTACTGATGGCTTTGCTTGAAGTAGCTGTAATTTTAATGTTGTTTATATACTACAAAACGTTCTACGATTAACAGTCTACTGCACTTGATGACAAACCCCAACTTTCTAGGGTTTGTTGTCAATAACAATAAATTTACTGCAAGCGTGAAATAGGACAGAGATAGACGTTTAAGGAGGTATAAAAAGAAAGATTCAATAAATAATCAGTACTGATAGGTTAAAAATAAGAGAATTACTACGGGCGTAGCTAGAGGGGGACGTTAGGGTCGTTATAGTACGCTGCGCCTGTAGTCTGAATTTGATCTTTGCTCCATTAAAAACCATCCTCATTTCAACAATTACTTATATCTTTTTCATTGCTCTGGATTTTTTTTTTTTGAATATAATACTTAATGAGGATGTTTTCAAATAAAATCATCTTTGTCATTTTTAAAAATACTGTTTATAATACAAAAAGTATAGAGCTTTATTATATAGATGAACATGTAGCACATGGACCATTTAATACGATTAGGTATTTATTAAAAAGATGATAGATTGTCCAAATAGTTTGTGCATATGAAAACAAGAATGTATTAAGCTAGTAATTATATACATTAGTGATATCAGAATATTCTAGCACTAATATGAAAGATAATAATGTACAGTAAAATAATAAGAGGTACTATGAAAACAAGAAATAATCATAGTGAAATATAATAAATGATATAAAAACAAGGAATTAGTATTAAAATAAAAGATAATAAAAATATTGAAAGTTAATAAAAAGTCAGTATAGGTATACATTAAGTCCATCTTCTTGTATTTTCTGATAAACGTTTGACTACGTGTCATACATATAGATTCTTTACCACGTCTTTATATAAAGTATTGTCACGATCTTTCTAAAGCAATCGAATCTCACATTCTGGGATCCGTTATATGTTTGATAACCTGTGTTATAGATAATTTCAGTGCAGTGTCCGAAGCAACAACCATTTTTTTGGGCGAATGAGCTTTACATAATATATTATTTTGATGAATTGCTTACTGGATTATAGTTTAATTACATGTAGAATATCCTTGTTGTATACCAGAACCATCATCAGATATTTAACACGGATTAAAAAATTTATTTTCATTTTTATTTTGGAATCATCAACATTTTTACTTCCTTACTGTTATTTGTAGTCTTTATTGTTTTTATATTCAGGCTGCTTTTCTAATTCCTATTTCCATATTATTTCTACTCTTATAAATCATAACTAACAGTAGTGGCCCATTTTCTGTAAATTAATGTAAACCTATAGCAAAGGCAAATTTTTCTACGTACTTAATAGCAAAAGTATTTGTTCAGGTGAGGATGGCTTTTACTGGATCAAAGATCAAAGTCAGGCTACGGGCACAGTGTACTATAACAACCCTAACATGCCTCCTCCATGCTGCGCCAGTAGTAATTCTCAAAAATAATACGTATAATATGCTATACAGATTATTTTACATATAAATCTTATTTTATAAGCTATAATTTTTCTAAGAAAAATTGATGATTAAAATAAATTATCTTATCTTTTTTTTTATTTTCAAACAAAAACGACGTATACCAGTGTATACTAGCAAGTAATGAAGGTTGAGAAAGATGGGATCGAAAAATGAACATGAAAGTGTTCACATATACTGCAAAACATATTATGCGTGAAATACCCACTACTTATTCATGCGTATTTAAAATACATAATGAATATGATTAGTCATAACTCATAATGTAATTACGTAATATAACAAACTTATGTATCAATTTCTTTTTTCAGGTTGAGATGATAACCACAGTCAAATCGAACAAATAAATCACTAGCAATTTTTACCATTACCAAAATTAACCAGTGTAACTTTGAAATCGTTATCTCTCATTACATTATGTCGTACGATTGTGTAATAAACGAGGTTTGACAACATTTTTCATGTTACTGTTTTAACTATCTTGAAGTTTTGCCTATTTTGGTAACGTATTTGATTTTTTTCAGATTAAGTGATTTCAAGTTCGCAATTAAATCATGAAAAGACTTCACTTTACTCTATATAGTAGGCTTCAATTTCCTATAATAAGTAAGCTAGAGTAACTCTAGAATTGAGAGGCGATGAGAATATTAAAAGTGTTAAACGGGCTCGAGCGTATGGTCCAAGAGCAAGTGCAGTGGTGGTGTTGAAAAAACTGTAACTTTAAATTTCATCTCAGGCTGTACATAACTTCCAATTGATAGATTTATAGCACCTTCTCTGAAGCGGTTGACTTTAACTTTGGGCTGTAACCTTTCGCTTCGTAAAAAAGTAAGAATAAAATAAAAAGTAAAATTGACCCTGTGAAAAACTTGTATTTCATATATTTAAAATGAATCCATGAATCTCAAATAGCGTTAGTCTCGTAAAAAGCGTGTACTCTGTAGCAGTAATGTTGCAAGCAGCGTTTGATTCCATATTTAGATGAATGAGAAAAAAGATATTTTATACAGAGAAAGTGTGGGCTGTAAAGTTATAGTCCTAGGTGATTTACAGCCCCTGCTGCACATGCTCAAACGAAAGGAACAATGCTATTGCTGGTAAATTGGAAGTGGTGGAAACGAGGTTGAACGAACATGTTTGTATTTAGAATCTCATTACAAATCCGCCAGGAACATTGTTTTAAGCTTTTCGCCAAAGGAAAAAAAGAAACTAGTGAGGGCTATAAAAAGAAGTAAACCCTCCATTCCGTTACTTTAGTATACCAAATTTAGAAAGCTCAAAAATAATTTTTTGACATAAAAAATTACTATAAAAGGTAAGCTTGGAAAAAGATTATTGTAAAAGGTAAACAGGTCGGGTTTTTTTATTTGCGAACTTTAAAGCATCTATTATTGGTTATTATGGATTATTTTATAGTTTCCAGAGTCTAACAGTGATTATTTTTAATACTAATTTGAAACAATATTTACATAGTAATTTAAATGAATAGCTTTTGGCGTAACGAAAAGTGCACGTTGTAGGCCCAAAGACTATATTCTAAACGATGATAGTTCCACCAAGCAACTGCAAAATGTTTCACGAGTTGCCAACTGAATCCAGCAGTTGCTGCTTTCTCCGTGATACGTTGCTTAGTTTCGACCCATACGGCTTTCGCACAAAATTGTCCCATTATGGCATAGGTGCGATATTGTTCCGGTTTTGATGCATTGCGAAGAAGTTCATCTACATTTCGTAAAAGGTCGCCTGTCTTGAGCAAAAGCAACATAACACGGGGCAGCGAAGATAAAATATCAGCAATTCGACGGAAGAAATGCATCGTTGGTTTATTCGCCACTCGATCTTTTTCACTTGCTGTACGTGATGATGATAAACTTGCTGAATGAATTGTATGCCATTCCCGACCAGTTAACATGGATGCAAAAAGTCGATGGTCGCTTCCCCCTACTAGCGCACAATAACGTTGTATACCATCTTCATCGCCCTCAATCAATGATGTCCACAAATGCGCATAGTTGACACGGAGATCGTTCGAAAGCGTTCGATAAACACCATGATCTAGCAGGACAATATCAAAGTTTCGTCCGGACTTATTATTCTTATTTGCTCGAATCATTACATTACCCGGATCTTTAAATAAAGTTGGTAACGCGATGTTAGTAATTTACCTTTTTTTTCCAGGAAAATAATCGAAATTATTTATATACTTACGAGGATCGCAGTGCACAAATCTTGATAAAAAAAAAAGCAAGAGCGTATAAGTAAATTTAAGTTATAATTATTGATATGAAGAGATCAACTTACCCGTACAAAAACATCATTCTAGAAAATATCGAAATTAATTCGGTAGAAACAGCACTAGGATCTATATTATGTTTCTTCATGTAATCTAGGTCATCTATCCTAGTACCATGGATATCTAAACAATATACTGTGAGTTCCAAGCTTCTTTCCTCATGTACACTTTTGTGATGATACCATCCAAAACATAACTTACATTCCATACAAATAACTCGTCTGTTTGCCCATATAATTTTCGGTACAACCAGTGCAGTGCTTTCCTCTGCAAACTGATGAGTTACCTTTCGTGCATTTTCTGCCTCAAATGAGAAGTTCAGCTCCTGTGGTAGCGACTCCCGCATATCCTCGGCCACCCAATAGAATCCAAAATCCGGAAAGATGGACTGGATAGTGTCAAATATCCATGATACTGTGTTAATATCGATTCTACAAAATTCATCAAGTTTTGGATGTTGAATCTTAACCGCAACCCATTCATCGCTATTTGCCAGCTGAGCTCGGTGAACTTGAGCCAACGAGGCCACGCCAATTGGTTCATAATCAAAATAGGAGAAGATATCATCTAAATCTTGACCCATATCAATTTGAAAGAGCTGACGAATTTCCTCAGGTGAGGTTACTCGTTCGCATCGATCTTGCAATACTGATAATGTTGAGGTCCACTCCTCCGGCAATACAAAGATCATGGAAGAGAGATGTTGACCCCATTTAATATAGATTCCACCCTGAGATTGCAAAGTGTGTAATACTCTTTCTGCACTACGTTTATGACAAGCTGATTTGGCTGCTTCTTTGTCTTCTTCAGAAGCCTGCATTAGTGTCCACTTATAATCGAAAGCTATTATAGCACCTGTTGCAATTGCTTTTCCGGATCGTTGAAAAGTTCGGACATAGTAGTAGAATTGATCGTTGTCAAGATAATAGATCCCGGAACCTACTCCTCCAACCATGGCAACAGCTGCCATGATCCTTGGGTTTGGTTGCCATTTTAGATATTTCGTATGTATACCATTGTACTGCTGTATCGGGCGGGTTCGTAAGTGGCGATTTAAAGTAACATATGGTCTTGCAAATAGTTTTAACATTCAGGAACAAAAATAAAAAAATAACAGTAAAAAACTGAAGTTTCTTTTCTAGTTTCAACTGGTCCATAAATTTTTATATTTTGTCTTCCGAACCTACACTTTTTTGAAACCAAAAACTTTTTCTTATTACATGTGCATAATAATTGTTGACAATCATGAGAATTGATCCAGAGGACCAGTACAGTGAAGAATTTGACGAAGAAGAGGGAATTGAATATAGCAATAACGACGAAGAAGGAAATTATGAAGTGAGAATCGATCATTACTTATTTTCTTGAATTACTGCTTCAAAAAAAACCTCTTGTAACATTATATGATCGATCGTTTAGGATTTTAGCCAAGAGGAAGATGATGATTCACAAGACGAACAACCAAAAAGAGCCAAACTAGATAAACTAAAGCGAAGTAAGTAAGGGGGTCCAAGATTCCCACAGAAGGACGATAGCAATAATTATCCTATCCCTTCTATCTTTTCTTGACAGTATGGATTTACATTTAATTTATTTATTTTATGAAGGCCTGGCCCATGTTTCATTTGAACAGCTTGCTGATGTGAAAAGTAAAATCGAAGGAGAAGAGAATGATCTATCAGCCGCTCGGAAGATATCCAAGGAACAAATTATGCGTGATGTCAAAGGAGCTGTCAATAAACTTGGTAAAGATCGGATACGACGAACTAAAAGAGACATGAAGCGTGATAATAAATATAGGTAAATAAATGGATTTAATAAAATAAAGTAAAATATATAACAAAATTATTCTAATTATTATATAATATAGTCCAATGGAGGTATCATCAAAAAAAGCCGTCAGCCGCTTTCGTGAGGTAGTACCAACTTCTGGACCGGTGAGTAATTTTTTTTATATTCCATTTTATTCGTTATATTTGCCGTGTTTTTTCAAACTAGACCAAGTACATTTTCTCATCGAACTAACAATTGATCTTTAATAAAGAAAACAAGGGATCCAAGATTTGACAAATTGTCTGGACAGCTGAATCAAGATTTATTTGAAAAATCTTACTCTTTTTTGGATGATTATAAAAAATCAGAGCAAGAAATGCTTCGTAAGACTATCAAAAAAGAAAAGAACCAAGATAAACGAACAAATATGGAATCATTATTAACGAAAATGGTAAATTACCAAAAGCACTTAATTTGCGTGCTTTTGTAAAAAAAGTTTATTGATCTGGTGTGAGGTTAGGTGTGTAAATGATTTTTTTTAGTTGTCTGACATTTAGCCACTTTATTAAGGTTTCTCGTGAAGCTACTGAAAAGCAGACTAAGCGAAAACAGGAATTATTGCGGGAGCGCAAGAAGGCTGAAGCTGAGCTTGTGAAACAAGGCAAAAAGCCCTACTTCTTGAAAAGATGTGAGGAACATTACGAGTTTTAGGAGTTTATAAACAATATATGAGGCAGAAAAAAAAACTTATAATGAGATATAATTACGCTTATATATTAATTTGTGTATTCTGATATATCTAGCTGAACAACGAAAATTGGAGCTTATGGACAAATATCAACAACTAGGAGAAAAGAATATGGACAAGATTCTTGCTAAACGAAGAAAGAAAAATGCGGCAAAGGATCATCGTCGTGTTCCATTCAAGAGGAGAGCGGAGTAAAAGATAGTATGGTGATACTATTAGATTACAAAAATCTCATTGACGCGCGGAGGAAAAAGGGGGCGCTTATTTTTTATTTTAAATTATATTATATTATTATTTCACTTCAAAAAAATTGTAAATTAATTCAAAAATGGAAATTAAAAAGTATAAAAGAAGTAGTGGGATGACGATCATCTACTGCTTTATTCTACAACTTTTCTCCTCTTTCTTCTTGTTCGCAACATGAAGACCCTTTCCAATCATTTATTGCTGCTGGTGCAGACTGCTCTTTTCTTATTTGTTGCTTTAGTTGCTGGTTGTAAGCATCCTGAACATTCCACAACTTCACCCGCTGATACCATTACTACAACTACTGTTCCTACTACTACCGCTGCTCCTACTACCACTGATGTTCCTACTACTACCGCTGTTCCCGAGCCTACAACTCCTTCTGACCACCGTTTGATTGCTTATATTGCTGACTGGGTAAAAAAAGAAAAAAAATATCGACACCTCATTATCACAATACCCAGAGTTACAATACCAACAAATAAATACATTTGATTTATAGGCCTTGCCCGAAACAATTGCTTGGGACAAACTTGACCAAGTTATCTATTCTTTCGCTGTTCCTAACAAAAATGGGGAACTCGGTGAATTTAATGGTGATCAACTGAAGTCCAGTAAGTATGCTAAAAGAATGAGCAATCTTCATTGTTCTAGATAACTTTTTCTTCAATGAGCATAGCTTAACTATATACGCGTTTATTTTTTTAGTTGTTGAGGAAGGTCACAACAATGACAAGAGTGTCAGTTTGAGTATTGGCGGGTAAGACTTGATATAATTACTATTATTTAACATTATTACACATAAATATAAGTACAACATAAAGTTCCGCTAATCATATATTTCCTCTAATATAGTTGGACTGGCTCCCTTTACTTCAGTTCACTTGTCGGCTCTGAATCATCCCGTACCAATTTTGTAAAATCCATTACTGATGCTGTCGAAGAATACGATTTGGATGCTATTAACATTGATTGGGGTAAGTTATATTGCTATGCGGGTGATATATTATCGCAAACACCCACCATAATTATGTGTAACTTACGTATATCCGATTTTCTACAATTTGTACAAAACAGAATATCCCAACAGTGCTAATGGTGTTGCATGTAACCAAAAGTAAGTGCACCAAGTCTATTAATTAATATATATGTATAATACAAACTAATTCATGTATGGAATATTTTCTCGCTATTTGTACAGTGACCCTGCAGATACTGCCAACTATCTTAAATTTGTACAACAGTTACGTGAAAGCTTGCCCGAGGGTACCTTGATCAATGCTGCTGTAGCTACTGCACCCTTCAATGATGAAAATCAACAACCCTCTGCCTCTTTGGATCCTGAATGGAAGAATGCTTTAGATGGCTTTTACGTTATGGTAATTACGCTAATGCATAATAATAGCAATTTCTATTTTCTGTCAAACTAATTATTTTCTACCCCTTACTTGTTCGATCATCACCTGGAAAAAATCTAAATAACTTTAATTTATTTACAGGGTTACGATGTTAATGGTAACTGGAACGAAAAAGTTGGACCAAATGCCCCCTTGTATTTTAAGGATCAATCAGACGGTATTGACACCGTCAGTGCTGATTCAGCTGTCAAGGCATGGATTGCTGCTGGTATTCCTGCTGATCAACTTTATTTGGGTGTTCCTTTCTATGGTCGTATTGCTCAAGTCAAACCAGGAGCCACTTCTTCTTCTGGTATGTATCAGCCTTTAGACGGTAAACAAATTAAGGGCGATAAGTATGATGAAAAGGCAGCCGATCCATGTCCCAACGCTGTTTCTACTTTCTCTGGTATGTACCAATGGCGTTCCATTGTATCTCAGGGTATTCCTACGAACTCTTCTGGTTGGGAAACATCCTGGGATGAAGCCAGTCAAACTCCCTATGGTTACAACGGCAACCGTGTGTTGTCTTTCGATGATCCTCACTCATTGCAAGCAAAAGTCAAGTATGCCAAGGCTAACGGTTTAGGTGGTGTCATGCTCTGGTCTTTGGAAATGGTAATTAAGACTTTTATTCATCATGAGTCCGCCTTTTTTTTTACTAATTTATTTCTTGTCATACATTTTTCTTTTATTTATAGGACGATGCTGATAATACCTTGTTGAACGCCTTGCAAGGTATTCGAAACGATTAAGTTCCTTATCCTTACACAAGCAACCTTGTAATTTTAAAATATTCCTAAAAACAATTCCAATAAATTATTCTTTTTATCTGCTTTCAAAATATCATATTATATTATATATCTTCCTTCGAATTTCTGACGTAATTAATGAGTAAATTATCAATAAAGTTCATGTGACTTATCTAATTAGTAGTACAATTGAGGTGGGTAATTAATTACTGGAAATCAAAGTAGTACAACACTCCCGTTATTGACTTAATAATCATGCAATTCTTGGCTGATCAATATGATTAAAAGCACACCACATATCAAATAAAAGCTGTAGGTATTTTCAAGCCTAACGAAAATCCAAACGTAAATCGATGTCTTTCTTTTTCAAAATCATGAACTTTTCCAAACAGCTATGTCCAACAGGACGTTGTGTCTATTATGAACTTCAAATAAAATAAATAAACTATGGTAAATAAATTGTTTTCCCTGCCATCAAAACAGAAAGGTTTGTATTTTTCTTTGTATACCTGGCGATGTGTATAAAGGAAACATTAAATAATACAACAAATTTCCACTTCAA
This sequence comes from Circinella umbellata, assembly GCA_025093555.1. Lineage (NCBI taxonomy): Eukaryota > Fungi > Mucoromycota > Mucoromycetes > Mucorales > Lichtheimiaceae > Circinella > Circinella umbellata. The sequence goes on along the minus strand of JAIWNF010000025.1, from coordinate 656,794 downwards.
AGTAATTGTCTTCTATGACGTTTTCCCTATTACTCCCACAAGGTTTTATCATTCTTTAACATGTCTGGTCTCAAACAAATATGTCTAACCCAAAGATGTGTTTGAGGGAGACGTTATAAATAAAAACAAATGTCTTCATTGCAAAGTAGTTGCTCAAACTAACGATAATCCCAGTGGAACGAAACTGAAAATCATACCATGACTCGTCAACATCGAATAGAAAACTCAGCTCGCTCAACCATATCAGCAAATCAGCAATCAAAATTATTGGCATCATGCAAATCGTCGCTTGGAGTTGATTCAATAATGTGAGTACCAATGTTAGCTAGAGAAGCCGATCTATACAGTGAGAAATCGGATGACTCCCAGGTGGGGAATCAAAAAATTGGCAAGGGATGCAGAAACTCAAATCTTGCAAAACAACGTGATGTGCAAAAGATTATATATCAATACGATTAAAATTCTGGTGTTTACTTTACGTCCCTTCTAGTGAACACAGCGTCCTTGGCGGACATTTTTGTTCGAGACTGATATAGAAAGTTAAAAACAAATGAAAACCCTGTATGCGTAAGCAGGAAAAAAGATGAGAGAAAAAGTTAAAGGACAGTTCCATCATAAGAAGGATGGAGGATGAAAAGCAATCTTATCAATAATAGGGATCAGTAGAACAAAGGAAACAGGACAAGGATATGCCGAAGAAGAATCAAGAAGAGAAAAAATAATAATAAGAAGAATAGTACGTAATGAAAGAGAAAAGAGTATAAATAAGGCAATAGAAACAGGGGAATCAGTGGGGGAGTTCATAAAATGTTTACTCTGTTGCAGAGAGAGGAATAAACCATTTGATTAGAGCCTGTCCAGGAGAATCGTCATAGTACTGTCGTAGATCGCTACCAGGATGATGATAAACATCGAGTTCTGCAAGTATTTTACGTACACACAATTGGCCAAATGGTACTGAGATATTTTTTTTTCCTTGTTGACGTTGGGTGCCTTTTTGTTAGTTGATTAAGTATATATGAAAGTGTGCCTTCATGGTGACTTGGTATTTTTAATCGGTGATGCGTGTTTTTTGGTAAAACAGTGTGTATTGCATCTCGAACATGTTTTACTGACGCCATCGGATACATCGACTTCTTTCTTTATTGGGCATGGGAATCCACATTATTGGGTCGACACCTTATATATCAATACAAACAAAGCCAATGGCGCACTCTCCTCCATATTAAGCAAACTAAAGCCAAACCGAAATCCCTTCACCACATCCGACTGCATAGTTCCAGCTGAACTCAATGCTCATGCGCACTCAAATTCAAACCAGCAACAATATCTTGATAGTGACCCAGGCCAAGTATATCTCTTGTGGATCGATTTTTCCTTACCCAATCCGGAAAAGACTTTAAATCAATAAAGCTATCTTTTTCTTAATCGCCCATTAAGTATATTTTAACCTGCTCTTTCATCTCTATCTCAAAACATATTTCTCTATGTCATCTCTCTGTCTCTACACATCTCCTTTAATATGAGCCTATAACCTCCTCAATGCTATTTTTGTTCCCACTTGCCCTTTTCCCTGTCTCCATAACAAGATTTTTCTTACGTATTGCCTTATAAACTTGTATGAAGAACTGTTTCTCACAAATATGCCAAACCTGGTGCTGTGTTTAAAGGAGAAGTGAAATAAAGACCAACATTTTCTCTGCAACGTTGATAAATAGGGAAATATGCTAATTACGTTCATCCAGTTATATGAGATGCAAAAACTATACGAAACACTCTAAACACATTTCCGTTACTTATTAAAGTACAGTATATACTCACATTCACCCTGTGATTCCGCCTTGTAAACATTTTTCAAATAACAATTGAGAAAATCATGCCCTTATATCACAACGAAAAATAAAATCAAGAAGATAAAGAAAAAAGGAAAAGTTTATATATTCACAAAAAAGAAAAATATGCGGTATTGCATGTCCCTGAAGGATATAATTAAGCGGATTAAAAAAATTAACCAAAACGCGAAAATGGATGCCAGTCCAGGGGAGTATGATAGGGCAAAAAAAAACGGGGGAATTGTGTGAGAAACAAGAAAATGCTTTGGTTTTTGTTTGATGTTATTGTCTGGTGTTATATGTTGTGTCCTCGTGTGTTTGCGTGCTGAGAACGTTGATATTTTTTAATAAATAGTGCGTGGGAAAAGTAGTTGGTTACTTAAACGCTATCGGTGATATCAAGAGGCTCCCAACCATCACTGCCGAAGTCGATAATAAGGCGACCCTTTTCATTGACAGAGAACATGCCCTTAAGCTTCCAAGTGCTGTCACCACGAAGATCATTGTCAGCCTTGATACGAGATTGACGGAAGCGTTTGGCCAATGCCAAACGACCTGAATCACCCTTTTCATCAGCAGCCCTTTCCGTCTTGCTCCACTCCTTGGTTTCATAAACATACTCCTTGATTATATCATTGTAATCTTGAACAGCAGCAGTACTAGGTCGCTCCAAAGTACCAGCATCGGGCTCCCCGACCTTTGTGCGTTCATCCTTTGTCTTCTTAGATTCATCCTTGCTAATAAAGCTGGGCAAAGCACTAATATCAATACGCTTGGTGAGTTCATCAAGGTTCTTTGTGAAAGCAATCTTGCTGGCAACAACGGGATCCAAAAGAGGAGTAATCAAATTCCACACTAAATTATAATAATAGCAACAATCATTAATCAACTCAATTTGCTGTGCTGATATAAATCATTTCTAGTGTTCTTTTCGTTGGGGTAATGGGATCTATTAATAAATATGACATTTAAAACTCACCAGTAGAAAATACCCAAGGAGCTTTGTGAATCAAACATTGACCCAAAGTTTCAGGATAATAAGCTTCAAAACATGATACCAAAAACTTGACAAAGTCAAAGTCCTATATCGAAAATCGAGAAAAAAAATATGGTTACACATTCATACTTGTTTATACTTGGCACAGTACTCTTTCTCTTTCTTTCTCACATAGCCAGAAACAAAACTACTTACCATGTTGCTCAAAGTAAAGTCTTCCATGTTGAAAACAATACATGCGGTTTCCATGGGTTGGTTAACAACCAAACGAGAGTTTTCCATAACATACATGGTCAACAACTTGACAACTTCAGGAGTTTGATCTTCTTTATGATGGAAACGGACATTGATGAAACTATTACAAGATGAAAAGTTGTATTTAGTTTTTTTTTTTTTTTTGCATATCCGAAACGTCCGAAAAAAGTGTCAAAAAAATAAAGTTATACATACCAAATACCGCGACCATCCCTATCAGGTCCACCGAGATAAGCCTTACCAGATTTCAAATTCCAAATGAAAGACTCGCCCATACCCTCCTTTAACTTTTCAAGTTCATTCTTAACACCAGTTTCACCCAAAGCAACAATATCGTCGACGCGATGAACCAAGCGCCAGCGCAAGGTATTGATCAACATGTTGTAAGCAGCATCAAAGTCCCACTTACGAGCACGCAAGTAACGAAGAACAACAGCATCAGGGTTATCAGTTTGAATCATACCCCAGAAGGTACGTTCCAATTGAGCACCGGGAATCAATGGGATCGCTTGTTCAAGGGGAAGTGACAACCACTTGGGATCGGTGGTTGTGCCAATGAACAATTCTTCGACAGCAGTGGGTTCTTTCTTACCACGGCTAAAAAACCCACCGGACTTCTTGGGTGCTTCTTCAGCCTTCTTCTTGGGAGCAGGTTTGGAATTGGGATCTCCAGGTTGTTCGAATAAATTGAGCAATTTGGTCCACATTTTCTTTAGCATGGCAGTCTGGGGATCAGTCAAGTGTCCAAGATGGCCAGCAACAAGGGCCTCACTCAAAGATTGTGTAGCAGCAGGAGCCATGATATGATATGATATGTATATTTGAGTGTGTAGAAGAAGTTTCGTTTAAAAAGACGAAAAGAAAAGTTATACGAAGAGTAACAAAAACAAAAAAAGTGCTTTCAAGCCGGACACAAGGTACACCTTTTAAAAGTATTTGACTGTTTCATTTTTCCAGGTGCTACAAGTCTGACGGATTTGGAACTTTCGTGCTGAGTGGTGGTGTTTGATACCGTAATTGGAAATACCCTTGCCTCTTCCTCTTACTCCCCACACACACACACAATCGACTTTTGTCGTCGAGTAAAGAACATAATTTTTCAGCTGCCAAATTCATGGTACACCTTCAGAATACTATGACAACGAGTATTTTTAATAAGGTACTAACTATGGAAAAATTCATATATCTGGATCTAGGCAACCCATACATTTTGCAGCTATTTTATTTAATCATAAGAGGAGAACAAGAATAAAAATTAACCCCAACGCATAGATGGGATCGACAAAAAGGTAATTGATGCTACTTGTGCCCCCGCAGTGTGAGAATCTCACAAGACTAATTCTGGTGACATCAAAAAACAAAAAAATTGATTTCTTACTGTGGAAGAGTAATAGTGTAACTCTTTTTATACCAACTAATTATTGTTATCGCAACGTTTTTTTTTTATCAAGCGAAAAGAAACCACTCAACACCAGAGCGAGACTATTCTATTTTGCTTATTATCGTTTCAGCATGATTGCTAAAACACGTTTAGCAGATTTTACTATAGAAACAGTCTGTATAATTCTTCTGTGGGAACCCCATAATAAATCAAGTTTTCTTTTAATGAATCCATTTCCCGTCTTTGGCTATTATCACATCTGTCAGGTTTCAAAATCCAAAATGGCTTAATAGATTTCAAAAAAAATTAACATGTACATGAGCAGCCGTTCATACACGTTGCTATTGTTGATATATTTTACTTGCTTCATCAATGTTTATTATTTCTAATTTTAATCGCGCTCGCGATATTGTTTAGCTCAACCCCGCTATTTTTTTTCTCACAAATTCAATTTTCTGTATAACGACAATTTTTTTTTCCATAGGAAAACAATTTTTATTATGAAAGCTTACATGGTTATTTTCATTCTCCTGAAGCGATATACAGTATAATCACAAAAGCACGTGCTTGAACTTTTTACTATTTTTTGTTGGTGAAAAAATAAGAACCTACAAAAGCTAAATGACATGCAAAGCACTCAACCTAAAAAATAAGGGTTTCCTACTATTATGTTCGTTCTGAGATAATGACAATTTTTGGGTTCCTTGTTGTAGTATCATGTAGACCGTGCTTTCTTGCGCACCAAATACCCAAAAAATAACAAACTAATACGTAATTATTGATACACAAAACTAGGGACGAACCCCGCATCCTACGATATCAAAATAGGCTAAAGTTGAATAAAGCATGAATCCAAATAGTTTATGGTCAAAAACAGCTTATTTCTTTTGACCCCAAATAGCATTAAAATAGCCGGAGTTGGACGTTTACATTCAATTTACTTTTTCTTCACTAGAATTATATTTGGTTTTGTTACGTATAAGTGTCAAGCCTCTCGTCCTTTTATTAATACAGTAATCGCTCCGCCATTTCGTACCTTAAATTTTTGCTTGGAAAACATGTGAACCTTAACTCTCGAACCCCAACCACAAACTTTTGGGTATTGACATTCAAAGCGCATAATACATTACATGATACATATGATACCACTATCTCACAAAGCAAAACACTCTTTAGAATTATAACATTGAAAATCTAATTATTTGCACCGACATCATTGGTGAATGTAACTTGCATAATAATGCATGAATACAAACAGAAGCACAAATGAAGTAATAAACAGAAAAAAAGTATTTGTTAACCTTGCTTAAGAATTCACATGCTGATCGTGAATAATAAGTGTACTCTATTGTTGTGCACTGGCCTTGAATGTTATTTTGGTTGACTTGTCTAATATATATTTCGTGATAACTGTGGCACCCTTTACTTATGCGTATACTATAGTGTACTTATGCCATAACGCTATTTTTGCATCATGTTGAACTTTATCAAATTAGATATTATTTCAAATATTTATATCATAAAATAAATTAGATGAATCTGTTTAGGTCCCGGGCCATTTCAAATTGCTATATTACAATAGCCATGGTAAGTTTTTGATGTTGAGTGTTTTAAATTAGTGTCACAGAAAACATTTGAACGTTCTTGGTGAGAAAAAGCGAAAGAAGTCCTCTTACATGCTGTTTTTAAGCTGAACATGTCATGTTTTAATAAAAATATATCAATTAAATGCATATATGTTATTTATGACGATTAACGGCAAAAAAAGAAAGAAGAGAAACTAGTATTTATTGATCTAACATGTGAAATTAAAGAGTATGCACCAAACTGTACAAAATTAATATGGTAATGACTATGGGCGCGCCAATTTTAAACCGACATCTTACCCTTCTTCAAAATATTCACAATCTCAACAATACTTATTATCAATATATTCAGCATATTGTATCAATTGAACATATAGTTTCTTTCATCTATTTCTTCCCATTATAAAATATACTTAAAAATCACTGAAGCAAAAAATTATAAAATAATGCAATATTGTAACCATACAAAGAAGCTAATAACAAAGGAGTGAAGCAGTAGTATGGCATAGATTAAAAAGTGGTACTAAATGTAGGCATATATCAATAATACGTAATATATTATGCTTGTGTCTTAAACAAACGAAATTACAAGAAAAGAATATATGGATTATTATATAGAATGAGTGGGCTTATAAGAGCAGCTGAAAAAAGGATTATCATACGTAGGATAAAGGAATGGTTTGTATAATACAAATTACCAAGTAAGAAAGGACCATATAAATAGGGAAAAAAGAAAAAAATTGGACCGTACGTAGTATAACGAAAAAAAAAAGATGACATAAATATAATAATACAAAACGATAAAAAAACAAATTAACATATTAAATATGAATAACAATACGTAGCTTCTAGTAGAAATCTCTTTTAAAATCATAGTCTTTATCCTGCAGCTCATAGTAGACTCCAGAGCCAAGATTTTGATTCTTAAACAAGACTCCTATTTTGCTTCCTCATATGAAATATTGGTGTAATATTGTTGAATGAGTCAAGCACAAGCCTCAAGCACAAGAGCATTATGTATGAAAAATATCGGCATAGTCTTTTAATGTGAATCTCTTTGTTAGAATTAACTTATGTTCAAAAATCCTGCTGGTCCATGGATCCTGTAATAGCAAGCTTACGTATTAATATTGATATATACAACACCTGCTGCTGGTATATGTACAGCATTTCTATTACATTAAATTATTTCAGAATGTCATCACTGAAGCCTTCAAAAATAAAGAAAATAAAAACTGGATATGATCTTTTACTTTAGGAATTAATCCTTAATTTAATTTGATCCATTGGGTATATGTAATTAAAGAAAGTAATATATATATTACAATACTATAGCTTTTTAAATGGCTTGAAATTTTTTTTCTCATAAACTATTCAAAGTATTATGATTCAACTAGACTTCCATATTTTTATTCATAATTCTTTTATTCAAATTAGAGGAAACCCCAGTTTAAATAGAAAATGTTTCATATAGCAAACTTGAACAAGAGCAAGTATAATTAAAACGGGCGAAGGGCGCGCCCGTAATTATTCCCATAATATTGTTACGTCCCGTTCGGGTCGTAATTAATAAAATAAAGAGAAAGTATAAGAAATTCCGAGTAAAAGACTCAAGGAATAAGGAAAGTTATATCAATAACTTATTCAATAAAAAGAAAAATAAATAAAAGTTATTTCAATAAAAATGAAAGAGAGTGAACTGATGGTTATTTTGTGTGAAATGAAGAAACTATCCTTTTTATACTAGTTATTTGATTATCTAACTCCTTAATTCGTATATCATTTCAGGTGGAATTGAATCTTGTTCCAGGTAAAATCGAATCAATACGTATTTTAAGTATAATTAATTTGATGATACTAATGATGGTAAGAAAATAAAATATAATAGAGGGAGGAAAACCCGAAAAGAGGGGCAACAATATATTTGTACACTTGTGTTCAAAATATGGATTACCCAAGCCTATAAAATCATTCTAATATGAAACAATAAAAGTGTTGCTTAAAAAACTTTCACTTTTTTTATGTCGCTATATATGCCTTCTTTCTACTCATGCTTCTTTCCCTGTAACAAATGAAATCGACCTTAAGTATCATATACGCTTACTAAAAAAATACAGATTTAATAATCAGCCCACAACACCGTTGTGTGTTGTAAGTGCAAACAGAAGATTGGCTTAATTGTTAACAATATTTTGTTGGCAATTGCCACGGACACCCCAAAAATATACTATCTTACTAAGCAATTTCAACTCTTACGGATACCCCACTTTTATATTTTTCTTAAAGACACACAACAATCTGATATGATGCAATTGTCAAAGGATGTTTGAACTGTCCAAAAGGCTCATCAAACATGTATAATTAATTTAGTGATAAAAAAAATTGTGTTTTCATGAAATCATGATAGCATCTAAAAAATTATATTGGGTTTTTCTTCGTTTGTTGCTAGCAAAAAATGTTTTTAGCTACGCATACATTATAATTAGAAAAAATGCAAGTTTATCCGGATAACATTATGCATTTTAGTTAACGACATGATATGCAGATAAGCAATAGACGGTATGCCATTTTTCTTTAGTCTAACATCTCAACAAGAAAAAAATAAACAACTTGTTGTGGCAAATTTTATTTTTTTAAAAAAAACACAGTGAAGCATTTCCCCACATCAGGCAAGTTTTGTTCTGTGGTATATTGTAAAAATGTTTATCCATCTACATATCAACGGCCACATTTATCTTATTATTTTTTAAATTATATAAAAATAATGCCGGGGTACGATTATCTATGCGCTACAAATAGATTACGTATCCTTGAAAGCAGAATCATAAGTTTCACTGTTCAATTGTGACAATACGTAATTTTGGCACACAAATTCTTTGAGACTTAAATCGTGTCACCAAGGATTAATCGAAAAAGAAATGTATCACCTAGTTGGTGATGATTTCGATATTGATCTTAATATATCGCTTAACAGTAAAAAAAACTGAGAATTAAACCGGTCAAAATTTAAAGTAATTTATTTTGATGACAATCCAAATTAATAAAAACTAACTGATTACGTGCATCAATCGCAACGATTAAACATACGGTGTTTGATATGTGATAAAGTAAATAATAGTGATATTACAGTAATAGATATTTATTGTACATTGCATATATAATTCATGTGTTTTCTTTGGAAATAATATTTTTTACAGTTTTGCCTTGACTTGAATGCCCCCTCTAAGTAATTCCAAAACCTTTACTGCTGAACCCCAGCTTGAAAGATATCCTAAAAATCATTATAGAATGTTTGAGTATATCTATGCGTTATTTTGTTACAAAATTTGAAAAAGAGGGAAAGAAAATATTGACATTACCATGTGCACCATGACCATAATTATGGACAACTGTGATTTTTTTGTTTCCAACACCTAAAATTCCGCAAATCAGTAAGTTACACATTATAAATTCATACAGGGAATTCACCTATTCGAAATTTTTCTTTTTACCTAAAATCTCCTTTTCTAGTCGAACACCATCCTTACGGCCAGGTCTAAAGCCAACATTATGTTGTACAATATTAAAGGCATCAGGTCCTTTACCATGAGTCAATTCAGGATTTAATTCATAGACACGCTTCAAAATATCCTTGGAAATATCTGGATTAGGTTCTGGGCTTTTATTATCATAATCTAAAGTACCACCCACGATACAGTTACCATCTGGACGAGGAATAATATAAGTGTATACATCTGGTCCTTCACGGTACATTTGAGTCTTGATATGAGGTGCATTAATCAGAACAGTTTGGCCTCTAATGGCACTAATAGTCTTGTCTTGAACGTCCGTCAAATATTGCGATCCCAAACCAGAGCAGTTAATAACAGTGTCTGCGCCGTATTTTTCAGATAACTGGCTTACGCTATCATATGTACCACGTTCGATAGGAATACCAAGTTTTTGAACATTGGACACGAGCCATGATAAATATTTGGGCGCGCTCATAGTAACTTTTCGAAAATTCCGAACCCATCCGAAAAAAAATTTAGTCAGTGGAAAATCATTTACACATCAATAAAAAATAAAATTACACTCACAAGACATGAATTTGTATCCAAATTTAACGCCTTGAGGAAGCTGATCTTTGGGAATTTCTGAGGTCTGTTCACCAATTATTGAAATGTTAGATTGATTATTGATATTTTCTACTATTTTTCTTTTCCCTTCTCTATAATATATCATATTGTATACGTACATTGAGGTAGAATTTATGTCCCCACGATTCTGCAGCTTGATCAACAACCTCACTATAATGAATACCAGGACAATACATCACACCCGCTTCGGGAACTTCATCGGCTTCTCTCTTGAATTCTTGGAAAGAAATACGATCTATGTCTGTCATATAACCGATAGAAGAAATAATTTTTAGTATTAATGGAAGCAAAACAATAATAATAACAGATAGCATTAGCATGATAATAGATTAAAAAGCTTTAACAGCTAACCTTGGAGAAGTTTGTCTTCAAAAGCAAATGTGACAATAGATGCACCAGCCCACGGTGAAGTAAATTCATGTGTTAGTTCATCACCGGGATGATGCTGTCCGACAATAGTAATATCATCGAAACCATTCTTACGCAAAACAATTGCGGTTGTCAAACCAAGTACACCACAGCCTTTGAAAGATAAGTGTTAGCAATAAGAATAAAATATTTCTAATAGTTCAAAAATTGTCATATATTCTCTTCTACATCAATTTCTAATATTCTACTATCGTTATAGAATGTATATATTACCGAGGATAACAATTTTGGGCATTTGAAAGAAAAAATAAAATGATAAAAAACAGTTGCAACAAAAAGTAAAAAAGAAATTATCAATGAAAAACAAATTGATTGCCGAACGTTTTAAAGAGTCCCTCTCCGCTTTAAAAAAAATCCGGGGGGATATTAGAAAACCGATTTACAAAGATTAGGTTTTATCGGATCTGGTTTTATTATGAGAAGTAAAAAAAATAATTGGGTAAGAGGTAATAGAACAACGTGTGAGTAAATTAAGTAGTAAAAGCTGTACTGTCTATACAAGAGAATCTATGGGTATATACATAAGTTATATAACTTTAGGAATATGTACTAGCTATAAGAATAAGGAAATGTGCAATACGAGTGGGATATGTGTAAATGAGTGTGTAGAATAAAAATATATTGGGAAAGGGTGAGGATTTGTTTTTCTATATTGTACGATAGCAAATAATAATAGTAATAATTAGGCATTGAACCTAGGGTAGTGTTGTTCTTCTTCAATATTAGATTTTATGGCATGATGATCCTTATGAAGCTGCGGAGACTGCGGAAGTGAATCAACGGAACCAATTTTTTTGTGGTTAAAAATATATTCTTGTAGCCGATCAAGTTGCGCACACATTCTGCTTCTATCGCTGTAGGCTTCATTCAATTGTTGCTGAAGATAATTGTTTTGCTTTTTCAGAGTTTCAACCGCCTTCCGCATATTAGCTGTTTCTTGGTTTCGCTTGGCACGATATTTAGCGGAAGCCATCTTGTTTCGTTCTCTACGCTCTTGACGATCATAATCTCCTCCTGCTATGTTGTTATCGGAATAAGAAAGTGATGTTTCGCTTCGTCGTTTGTAAGCTTTTTCATCCAACAAAGATATAGATGGTAGCTCTGTAGTTCCTCTTGTTTCACAGCTACGGCTTGGTCGTAGTTCTATTGGCAAATCTGGATAATTTTGGGGTAGTGAAATCCATTGCATGCTACTTGTAGTTTCTTTCATACATTTTAAACGGTCATGATGGCTGCTATTGTGACAGTTGCTACAATCACTTTCGTCATATAGTAATGTAGATATAGACATGCGGGTATTCATAATAGAATATTTTTTTAATAGTAGGTGATAAAAATGGGGTTTGAGAAATAAAACTTTTTATATAAAGTGTAAAGAAAACAAATTTTGGGGAACAGGAAGAAGAAAGTTGTGGCGCGCACGGTCCCTCCTCTATTTATATCTTTCAAAATTTTGCGTCAGACTCGTGTGATTTGTCAAATAAACGAAAAGAATTTTTCAACATTCTAGAAAGGCTGAGCAAAAATGTATATGTTTTGTCATTATCCATATGGCGCAATGCAAAAAAAAAGCTATCCTTGGCGACTGTTGAAGAAATTATTTGTACATACTTGGCACTAGCTATTAGTTTACATAGTTCTTGGTAAGCAATTCTTTTTGTACTACACTAAGCACACTATTACGCCATCATAATACGCTCAAATTTGATGTTACTAGCCACCATATAAAAAAAGCTTGTCCACGCAGCAATGGCGGAAAAAGGAAATATACACCAGTCGCGTGCTATTTTTGCCACAGCAACCTGCTGCGCACCATAAGATTTACCGTCCGCCGAGAATCCGCGGACCTGTAGTGGATGAATGGAAGTTCGTCCTGGTTCCTTTTTCGTTTCTTTTTTTTTTTTTAGAAAAAAAGGCCAAGTTCATATTTAACTTTTTTTTTCTGCCGCGGAAAGCACTAAACAAATCAATATGTGGGGCCGCCTATTTCATTATACCACAGACGCAGTTATTATTTCTGCAGTACTTGCAGGAATCAAACGAAATACCGGATTACAGTGAGTCTTATTTTATTTTTCATTACAATGTAAAATAATAGAAATGTGCGAGATCAAGAAAACTTATTTGGATATTATTCCAGACCAGCTGTTTCTCAGATTGAAAATGATGATGTTCGAACATACGTAAAAAAATATTTGGATATTGGAGAATGGATGTTTGATAATACCGTTATGTTTATGAACAACTCTCCTTATTTTGAACGAAAGAGTGATAACTAGTTTAAAAAAAAAAGCAAGAAATTCAAACTGTGGGCACCTTATCATTCTTGTCATAGCAACAGACCGCCACGATGAACCATGCAAGAAATCTCGTGGTGTCGTCATGTTTTTTTAGTTACCGCCCTTTTTTCCCTTTTCATTGGTTGGTTTATTTACACCCCACATCTAACCAATCCATTATTAATGTTTTAAATCACACCACCACCATCCATTAGCACATACAAACTCCTCCGTAATTTTTCCTTTTTTTTTCCACTATTGTTGTCAAATCAATCGAAGCAAATGAATCAAAATAGATTTTCAAAAATGATTTATTCTTTTTTTGGATATCAAAAGAGTTGTACTATTATTATAACATGCATGAAAGAAAAAAAAGAGAAAAATATCAAACATGATCATTTTTTTTTGGTTAAGCAAAGAATGTACAAGAGTATAATAATGAAGTTGCTTCAAAATGTAATTGGGTAAAGAAGGGGGAGTATAATAGAAGAAATAGTTTTATGTACATGAAAGTGTGAGATGAATGAGTTTTGGAAACGAGATAAATGGTTGAATTGATACTTGAAAGTAAACAAGCATAAACAAATTATACTGTGGGAAAATTAAAAAAACTTGAGGGGGTGGTGACAAGCGCGCATTAATTGTGAACCATAAAATTTGGTTATTTATACTGGTGGAAAAAATGGTGAGCCGTCAGATGATACTGATAAAGATGAATATGAGTTGGCCCGTCGTTTGCTTGATGACTTGTAAATAGTTTGAGTAACATCGTCCCATAATAACTCTGGCTCTGAATCATCTTCTTCGTCGTAAGACCAAGCAGAAAAATCATTTACATTAGGTTCCTTTGGAACAAATTCCTTACACTCTGCTGGAATGTGAATGAATGTCGGCCTTCCCTTGCGTTGTAATGATGCACTTGGATGGGTATATGCAATATTAATGTTTTGTGGTTGCTTGAAAGCCAATGGCTCTTTTTGATGAATGTGTTGTGGATATATGACTACTGGTTCAACAGTTGGTTCCAAAGTGGAACCAGATAATCGTGGAAGTACTAATGGTGGAGACATGGTTGTTATAATAATGCGTGGTTGTTAATAATGCTAATGATGGCAATTGATAATAATAGAGGTAATGATAATAATGATGAACAAATATTTTTTATTGTTGTAGCGTGGAAAAAAAGTAAAGAAAGAAATTGATTAAATTTTTTGATGAGCCTTTTATATGAAATATGCACTGTATTTAGCGCGGCTGCCATTTCTATTCCCGATGATAGAAAACTGGGACCTTAGTAGTTTCAGGTTGTCATATTGATACAAAAAGGAACTAGGACCGTCAAAAAAAAAATGAGGTGCTAAAATAAAGTACAATGGAGCAGAAACTTCCGTGTTTAAACGAAGATTTGGGGACCTGTGACAGAGTTACCCATGCCATATTATTATTAGATGAAGAGTGAAGGAGAGGGGCCATAGAATCTTTTTGTTATCTTATTTTTTGGGTATTTAATTGCTAAAAGTCAATTTTTGCAGACAAAGATCTCCACCAAAAAGAAAAAAGAGAAATTACAAAATTCCGCTATTTTTGGTGCAACACCCTACACGGCATGAAAATGATTGAAATTCATATGTCAAGAAATTCGACAGCCAGGCATTTCATCGGCAGTACTCGGGTCTTCCCACAATTGAGTAATCCGACCCTTTCCGATTCCCGCTAACTACCAGTCTTTTGCCGCAAAAACGTTTCCAAATAGTAAAAATCGAAAAATGGAAAGTAAAAAAAAAAAAGATAATTGAATGATGATATATATATATATATAGAATTAAATCACTGTTTTTATTACAAATCGACGATACGCTCCACGCGACCGCATTCAATGAAATGTTGCCCCCGGTATTTGATAATATATTCACCATTAGGCCGTTCTGTTACAGTTTTATTTACAGGACACCCCTAAAGCGATTATAAAAATGAGTGATTTTAGCTCCAAAGTTTTTCTTTTTCGGAAAGATTTCTCATTGTTCTCCCATCTGCTGTTTATTTTTTTTACATAACCAAAATTTTCCCACTTTTTTCCAAAACTATTATTTTACCTTATTACTATTTGAACATTTGTAGTATATGCTTTTGCATCCAGTTTTTCGTTGAGTTGTGTTACCGTTGTTTTTCCAAAAGTAACTATCTTGGTATGGAAATTCACGAGTTTCGACGATTTTTGTGATGGCCTGCATCTCGCGCTTTCGTCGTGCACGACCGGAGGAGGTGGTAATAGGATTAGGAGCTGAAGTTGGACTAGTTATTGGACTAGAGGATGTATCATTTTCGGAGCCTTCCTCCTTTATTTTGGTATTAGATAAAGTAGATGAATGATGGTTGTTACTGGGTGTGGAGGTAGAATTATTGGTATTAGTTGGCTCTGATGAATAATATTCGGCGGCAGGAGATGGATATGCAGAGGTTACAGACGGTGTAGATGAACTAAATAAAAAGAAAACAAATAAAGTCAACCACTAATGTTTCGCATTATCATCAAATTTAGCTAATTGAATTTTTGCCCACTATTTACTAACCTGATGGATGGAGATGCAGGGAAATAAGAAGGAGAAGGAGGTGATGATGTACGAGATAATGATGTTCCCATTGCAACCATGGCTACAGCAGCAGAGTTGCGTCGTTCCTGGTGATCATCGACGATTTGGCGATGTTGCGGTATTGTATAAGGTGCTGCAGTGCTCCGAATCATGGTAGATCTTCGTCTTCCCGCGTTGGAATGGTGTTGGTGATGTTGATGCTGTTGTTCATGTTGGGAATGAGAATGAGAATGATATTGATGAATATGGTGTGGCTGTTGATTACTATGATGATTGCTATGTTGACTGCTTGTATTGCTGCTACCACTGCTGCTAATGCTGCTATGGGAAGAGTGACTACTTAAGCTATTGCTACGCTTATGTGACAATGATCGATCCTCTTTCAAATACAAGTCTAATTCTTTTGCGCGTAACTTGGCTTCTTCTGTGCGACGTTTATCTTCTTCAACCTTGCTACTTAATATTAACTTCAATAATTCTGGCTGTGATTGGTACTGTAAAAGAACATCTTGTAAATCAAAAATTTGAACAGGAGCAGGGGATGTTGGCGGTGATGATGATGGTTTAAATGATTGTGATGTTGATACGTATGATGTATATCTTGAGGGAGGAGTAGCAGTTGCCATTATGATTTAAAAATGTGTTTGAAAAAATATTGTTCTGAGAAAATAGAAAAAATATATATAAAGAAGTAAAAGAAATGTGGGGCTCCAAGCGAAACAAAAGAGAGACACTAGTTTTTATATGAAGAATCAGGACTTGGAAAAGAGTTAAATTGGGGGGGGGTAAGAGAGATATTTTAGAAAGGGGGACAAAATGGGTGCTGACGGGGTATTTTTGCAAATAGCTTTTTGCCGGAACCACGAGTTACTTTTTTTCTTTGCTTCTACAACTTCTCTTCACACCTTTCTTCCCATATTATTCATTTTTTTTTCAACAATGGAATGCTCGGAGAAATTAAATTCTTATATAAACACTTTTGTTAAAAGATATCGTACTCTTTTATGAAAATTCCGTTAATAATGTATCAAGTGAATGAAGAAAACGAAGAGGATGCTTTTTTCTACTGCATTAGTTAGTACACTTTGTTACTAAGTCTTTATTGTCCTACCGATTTTCTTTTCACATGCCGTAAGCATGGTATAATGATGTATTGTGGAGTAAAAAAAAAATAAAAACTAAACGAAACATCGGCCTATTTCCCAATTTGAAACTTATTTGTGGCACAACAGACCGCCCGCATTTTTCAAGTATTTACCGACGAACCCCGCGGTTAACCAAAAATACCCATTTTCGTTAATTATACCTGGTTTTTCTTAGATGTATGCATTTAAGCTAGTACTCATAAAAGTTGAACAGCTTTTATAAGTACATGTATCAATATTGTACAAGCTTTTAAATCAATACATTATATTTATTTTATACAGTCTATCGGCAAGAGTTTATATGAAACCTTTGTCTAAAAAAGAAATTGGATTGACTCGGTGGACCGAGTTAAACAGCGGAGTTGTCGAATCATAAATCACGGTCGACTAAAGTATTAGCCAGCTTGACCTACAAACGACTACGCCTAATCGTCCTGCCGTTCCACTTCTTGGCTAATGAAACCAAAGAAAATCCACTACTGTAAAGAAATCGCGGAATAGATGGATGATACCAAATAAAACGCTATAGTGATAATGTACTTTAAAGATCTAACAATATTGAACCTTATGCCATATCACGTCAAATGCCATCACAAAGAAATTTCGTTCCGATCATCATAAGACTTTTTTTTTTCTTACTATTAATATAATGGCAAGAGAGAAAATAACTTTGATTCAACGTTCTGTTTAAAATGCGGGGTTGTTTCACTAAGTAAGAACGGGAAACTCTAGAATGGAATCCCCTCCTTCATCTTTTTCTTAAATATTGGGGTTATATTTAGCGATTTTCTGTGGGGAAACAAAGTTTTTGATTGGTTTCTTTTCTAATAATTTGGTCGTGAATCGTTAGGAAAAAACCAAAATATACTTGCTGTCAAATAATGATAAGAGAACCCTTCCGTCCATGTACGACAAGAAACCAAAAATCTAGCATGAATATTCCCTCGTATCGTTGATAAATATTACCCGGTAACTCCAAAAGCATCATGGTATGACGATGAAAGGCTGAGTGTTTTCACCGTAGTTGCTAGCAAGCACAAGGTATGAACATATTTCACCGTTACTCTGTATATAATAGTTTTTTTTTTAGCCAAAGCAAATAAAAAGGCTAAAATATTAGTTCCGTAAGATAGTAACCATTAGAATCACTTTTAAAAACATGTTTCGCAAAAGAACCATAGAAAAATCATTTGAAAGCATGATGTCTCAACTTTAAAAAAAAGATTAACCTTATTCGATTGTGACAATCAGCTGATTCCATATTCAAAGACACTGATACATGATCTATACTTGTGAATAAACTCGTTGACTACGTATGTTCATTTCTGAATTTTTTATAACATATATGTTATGTTACTTATTATATACATGACTTTCTATATGAACGCGATTATCCATCTGCTACAAGGAATGAGAGTCTATACTATAATGCAAGACATTCAAATTCATTAACGTACGTCGATGCACTAAAAATCACAACAGCATTCTTCCTATGCTGTTTTTTATTCTTATTCAAATATTGCCGCGTATATGTAATCATATCGTAACTATGGTTTGATCCAGACATATTCTCCTCCCATTTGAGCAAATAGCAAATTATGATATTTAATAAATGTTGACATACATCTAGAAACATTAATATCATAATATGTGAGACTTGAAAAATTAATTATATATAATATCTTATTTTCTATAAAACTCAAGTACGTTGTTTGTATATTAAACCTATAGTTTTAAGTTTAGCCGAAATTTTATTATTTTCATGAGGATTAATATACCATAGTTATTGTTATTTTTATCATAAATAAAATGATATTAGTAATATCTTGATAGGGTATAAAAAGGTAAATACATTTTTCAGAATGATAAAATACAATAGTTTTAAAACGAGTATAACTTTGTGGTATCAATCATCACACTGTAAAAATACAATATTTAGGAAAAAGATAGTTAAAGAACGAAATAATGTGTGAAAAGAAAAAAATAGCAGAGATATCGATAATGTAATACAAAATTGTAATGTCCATAACGTACCAATGATTGAATAAAAAGGTGTTATAGCACAGATATTTTATTGAGATTAAGAATTATGTAACTAGCAGCTGTTACCACGAACCTATCTACATTACATCAGTATCACGCCATACAGGGGTTTGCGTCTAAGAGTTTTGAGTTTTTATTATCTTTAGTATTACCTATATATGGAAGACAATTGATATTATGTATATATATATACGTATAAGATGATATAGTATATCTTGAATAAGGTTAAAATACACAAAATCTATAAAGATGATAAAGAGCTCGCTAAAAACTTACAAAATGATAATTCCAAAATTATTCTCCTTTCATGACAACAATAATAGCGTAGCTTATTGAGGCCCATGCTATTTTTAGTATTATTCCCTTTTGTATGATAAATTAAAATATCTAGAGACGCGTGCTACAAACAGTAGCAGAAAATAAAGCATAGTAGATATTCTAATGATTTATTATCCCAATAATTTATTCTGTAAAATAACTAATGCTCTATATATATGTGTTTAGAATTGGCACATGTTGTATAAATATTACTTATTGTAATAATTATAGATAATTAGAACCCGTTATAACATAATATTGATGTATATCATAGATATAAAACAAAGTGGAAATATATGCTGTCAAAGTAGTGCCAGCGAAAAATCTGAGCTACAATAAAACTGTAAATTATCTGGCAAGAGTAGGTGTTTGCTGCGAAAGACACTTTAACCGTTCTCTTCTTTTTTCTTTCTCATCGATCTAAATGTCGGTCGACAATTTTAAAACTAATATTTATGAATACCTCGAAACATTACCAAAAGTTACCTTTTTACGATTATTTGAAAAACCAGCAACATGTCTTGCCATCTTTCGGTAGCATTTTTTCTTTTTAATCATGAATAAAAGAAGACAACAACGACGACGACGATCTAAATGTGTTTATCTATGTTGTGATCAAAAAACAAAAAAGAAACTGATAAAATAATTTTTTTTTGGCTATAAAGATTACTACCAAGTATAGGGCGACAAATTGTAATGTCTTTTTTATATGTGGAGGCTGAAATTCAAGTTCAAGATGTTAATAATTGGGTCAATAAAGATGGAGAAAAGTAAGTATGCTACTTTATAATTCTTGTGCTTTATAAATGTCTTTTAGATGCTATCTTACGCGCGTTTCTTATAGAATGTTACCAGAAGCATTACATAAATTATCTCGGCTACGTATATTCGAACAAAAAAATAGTTCGCTAACTATGAATCCAACGTTTCGACAAGAATTTAAAAACGCGTTAACTGGAGGGTATGCAATTCGATAAATATGTGCACTTTTATATTACATTTTTATATTCATATTCTTTTTTGTTAGAGGTGCGCAGCAATCATTCGGTCTACCTTGTTCTTCACCTGATAAGCATCCTGTCGATATCCCGTTCCTGGATCAATATGCTACACAACAATGGGAATCCATTTTACATTATATGGTCGGAACATCATCAAATAAGACACCAAGTCGTGGCGTATTAAATCTTCTTGAACGGAGTCAATTGATGCAATATGGGTAAGATATATATATATATATATGTATGACTTGTGTATCTATATGTATAAAGATGCTAATGGTGTAAGATTATTTGTAACAACTCTACAATAAATAGTACAGATAATCCAGATACATTACAAATTACCAACAAAGGGTTTCAATTTCTTTTACAAGATGTTAATACTCAAGTGTGGGCATTTTTACTTCAATATCTTAATATGGCAGAGGTAACTCATAATAACCAATGGGAAAATGAATGCATTAATATCTATAATTCCTTCTTTACACTTATATATCTGATTCAAAATATATTTTATTTCTGCTTTTAGGTGTTACAAATGGATTTAGTTGAAGTTCTTAATTTTCTCTTTCAGTTAGGCTCGTTAGAGCTTGGTGAGGTAAAAAGAAATTATAAAAAAAATACGTAGATGATATCTAGAGATGAGAAGAACAATGAAATTTATAAACTTTATCGATCTAGAACTACTCGGTTGAAACATTAACTCAAACGCAACAGCAGATGTTGGAAGATTTACGTGATTATGGAATAGTATACCAGCGAAAGGTAACAACTGATGAAAAAATAAGGAGCAATCGTGATTCTATAGTTGATCTTGTTTTTTAATAATGGATTGGACGGGGGGGGGGGAATTGAAATTTTAGAGAGGATCTCGTCGTTATTATCCAACTCGACTTGCAACTACATTGACATCTGGTAATATGGCTATTGCTGGAGCAGCATTAAAGAATGTCACAGCTGGTGATATAAGCAAAACAGCTGCTACTGGAAATTCTGGTGCTGGTACTACAGGAGCCGCTGTTGTAGACGAGGAAAGCGAACAAGGATTTATTGTTCTCGAAACAAATTATAGAATTTATGCGTATACCGGTAATTTTTTCTTCTTCTTTGGATACTCTGTTGTAATTATCTATATTATAATTTATCAAGAAACGGGAATTAATATGTTTATTGATATATAATAGAATCTCCATTGCAAATCGCTGTATTGAATTTATTTGTACAATTACAGTCTCGATTCAGGAACATGGTAGCGGGTGTTATCACACGTGAAAGTGTTAGAAATGCACTTATTAAAGGCATTACTGCACGTCAGGTAAGATATGTAAAAGAACACGGGAACGAGCAGTTTGGTATATGTGGAGCAAGAGTGTATACTGATATTGCTTTTATTTAATTTGCTAGATTATATCCTATCTAGAAACTCATGCTCATCCACAAATGCGGAAAAAGGTATATTATTCTTCCTATTCTTTAGCTTGTTATGTGTGGATAAAATTAAAAGAATCGTTGGAAATAAGAACAACTAAACTAATATATGTAAATATATATGTGTGTGTGGTTTGTCATAGACTCCCATATTACCGCTAACCGTTGTTGATCAGATTCAATTATGGGAAATGGAACGATGTCGACTTAAAACACATGCAGCTTATCTTTATCACGAATTTAATGTTCAAGCTGATTTCGATGCTGCTGCAAAACATGCCAAAGATATTGATGTGCTGTTATGGTCTAACCCCAAAAAGCGAACTATGGTGATTACTCAAAGGTAAATAAGAGCGTTGTTATGGCAAACAATGATCACGTGGAAATAGAAAGATCAATAAAATTGATGGACAATTTTTTTATCATATATAGTGGACATGACCAAGTAAAAGGGTTTGTGAAACGGCGTCTCAACAATCCAAGAGGTTAATCAGAAAAGAGAAAAAAACAATGTACATTAGCTTAAAAAAGAAGAAGTATTACTTTATAGTATATGTGCTAGTAGAATGGGCACTTTATGTAAATAAACACACATACACAATCATGTCAATCCAATATTTACTTATTAAAAAAAGGAGATTGAAAGGGACATTGAAACAGGTACGACTTTTATGATATCTTATGCGTCACGGTGAAGCTAATTTTCTATGCTACTCACTGCACAAGTATGATTTTACTGGGAATAAGGCGATATTGAGAACTCTTTCTCCAATATACATTATATGTCAATGTTAAAAAAGGTTTCATTTTTCAAATCATTTGATAGAATCATTGAATCTTGTGATGAAGGAAAAAAAAAGCTAGATTGATGATGGGCTTCACTCATATATTTAACAATCATTAAGGAGCAAATAATGATACAAGGTTGTTTAATAGACTGAGTGTCATTTGTTGCT
This sequence comes from Circinella umbellata, assembly GCA_025093555.1. Lineage (NCBI taxonomy): Eukaryota > Fungi > Mucoromycota > Mucoromycetes > Mucorales > Lichtheimiaceae > Circinella > Circinella umbellata. Next base: position 634,414 of record JAIWNF010000025.1, on the reverse strand, counting down.
CCCACGCTTCGACCAACTACATAACAACAACCTCTTTTAGCATGCATGCAGGATCCTTGGGGGTATGCTTGTAAATGAATATGGCGATGAAGAAGAAAAAAGTAGTTATAAATTCATGAGCGTATGTTTCACGAACCTTGTATAATTAGCTGTTTTTTATTAAGAAAGTATACCGGATGATATTCGAAACTGTCAGGTGCATGAGTTTTTTTCCAAAAAAAAAATAAAAAGATCAGGCACGTCAAAAAAAAATCCAAGGTTGCTCATCATATGTAGCACTTACGATATCAAAAAAAGTAAAAAAAAAAGTACTAGCTTCTTGTTTGTACCTTCTTTTCGCCCTTCTTTCTCTCTTTTATATACAAAAAGTCGACGTTTCCACAGTTGCATAATATTATTCCTTATTCTCATATGACATTCATAACAACACTTCTTTTTATAAATTGATCCGAATTTCTTTTTTCATATACATTATTTTATTTATATTATATTCTTGACAACAAACCAACAACAGAAATTACAGGTCGGCGTACACATACCTTAGAAAGTGGTTGCGATGCGTAGAAAAAACGTTTTCTTGTTACTATGTTCCATTGTCTTGATTGGCCGTTTCTTCCAAATTCAGTTAATCAACAACAAAAGATCATCAGATTCATTTATAACGACAGCGGCAACGAAAAGTATGACTACTACAACGGTACCTCTTATATTACCTATAGTTAAACGAGGTCTCAAAGAAGATTATTGCCATGTCTACGAAGGGATATTTTCAACAGCCTCGAAAACATTGGAGAGTGCAACCGAATTTATAGATGAACACGTGGATATTATTCAGGATGTAGTGGAGGATGGATATATTTGGACAGTTTCACGACTTAATCATGCCATTGAAACGCTATGGGATATTATGATGGATATCTATCTTGCACCTGAACTTGAATGGTGTATGTTCTGGTCCATGTTAAACAGATACTTTCATTATCACCACCACCATAATCAACAACAACGGAATCATCGTTCGAATAAAGAGAAAAATACTACCAACAAGAGTCACAACGATAGCAGCAACGATAACATTAATAACAATAAAGAGCTAAGTAAATCGAGGGCAGTAACACCTTCATTGGACAACAAAAAATATGGAATTGCCTGGGACGAAACTGTTTGTTCGGCACCATTGGAATACGGTTTGCGTGCATCCCAACTGCAACAAGAATTTCGCAAGCTTGTCAATCGAGCGATCACCAAAACACGACATACCATCCAATCCAATCAAGTGGATTGGTTGCATACATTGCGAGGAATACAACAAGCTGTCTCGGATGCCCATTCAAATATTCTGACTCAATACAATAATGAACAAGAGGATCGAAAATTGTTAATTACTAGTATGCGAACATCTCGACGACGATTAAAACGACTTGTACGGCATCAACTGACCGAAATTCATATGCGATCCTTGAGAACTTTTCGTAGATTAGATAAAGCCATCCATCGCCTGTTCCATGATGCAGGTATGACACCATTGTCAGATACAAGTTCTCAAGTGATGTGTTTGGATAAATTACGACAACATATTATGGATCTATCAAAGAAACAATATGAACATGGGATGGATCGGATTCTGACGACAGGAAAGCATTTTGGTAATGCAGTAATGGATACACTTGAAACATCATTGACTGCTTTCATGGATGACAGTAAACTCAAGAAGAAAGAAGATAAACCATTGAATGGAGACGGATATTATTTGGTTGGTGTAAATAGTACCGATGTCATGGTAACAACGGTTCCTATGGTCGTTTATTCATCCATGAAACGCGTTGATGCGGATTTGGCAACATTGGTAAAGATATCGACGGATATCTCGGAAGAAATGGAGAACCAATTATGTAGATTATGGGAAGCAGCTTCCCAGAAAATGAGTCGATCGGAATATACTTGGTATCACTGGTTTAATGACTGGTGGAACTTTTTGAAATTTACTCTATGGGTTGTCCTTAAAGTGATCGTCTCGTTCTTTTAGTAACAGTAATAATATAAAAGGTAAGAAAAAAAAAGCATTTTTTATTTCTTTTGCATTGATTGTTCTTTTTTTTCTGACTCGCACATTTCCTGTCGTTATCATATTAGACTCATACAACTAAATGCATACCGATGATATCACTTTGTCCCGATACCAAAATTATACCCATACCACACGAAACAAATCAGTACATAATAATATGATAGTCATACTTATGGTTATACACATTATTGCTGGATACTATAATAATATAACTATAGACATCATTTCACGACCCAACAATTATCTATACCTTTTCCTAGCTCCATCATCCTCTTCAAAAAATAAAAATAGCAATAATAATAATTTTCACTCTGCTAAATGAGAAAAGAGTAAGTAAGAAAGAAAAAAAAATTATATAAGTTTCTATAAAAAGAATATAATAAATGTGTAAAGACCTATTCTTTACAGGATCAATAAAGCAAAAAATAGCGGGGAAGAGAGGGGTGGAAAAAAAATATACAAACAAAAAACGCAAAATCGAGAAAAAGAAACCTTTTCTATGGCTTTCTATCTTGGTTGAGTTCTTTCAAAATAACGTCTGCTCCTGCTTTAATCAAAGCATGAGCGACACTTTGGCCCAGTGCTCCTGCAACTTGCTCCTTGGCTTCCAACGATGCTGACAAATCCAATTTGGTTTCATCTTTGAATTCAGCAATTTGTTTACCATCCAAACTTGCAACCAAACCATCCAATTTAAGGGTATCACCTTCCAAAGTGGTTTGAACACCAATAGGAACAGTACATCCACCTTCCAATTCACGCATCATGGCACGCTCAGCAGTACATACAATACGAGTCTCTTCATGATCCAAAGCCTTGAGTAACTTCAAGACACGAGCATCATTGGCACGACACTCAATACCAAGTGCACCTTGTGAGACTGCATGTAACATGACACCATTCAATGTTTGATTGATACGTGAGCCTAAATCAACGCGGATAAGACCTGCAGCAGCCAAAACCAATGCGTCTAATCCATTTTCAGGGTCGTCCAATTTTGAAAGACGAGTATGACTAATTTTTTTTTATCAGTGGTTGAAAAAATTATTAATATGCAACTTTATTTTCATGAGATATAATAATTCATTTTTCTCTTTAACTTACATGTTGCCACGCTAAAAAAAAAAAAAAACGAGTAAAATAATCCCCAGTTGAAATAAAATAAAGAAGTAAATTGAGTATCCCCGTAAAATCATATAAAAGAAAAGGAAACTACTTTTCATATCACTTACCACACTTTTGATCTCAAGGTCAGGGCGTCTACGCATAATTTGTGCTGTGCGACGAAGACTGCTAGTGCCTACAACTGAACCTTTAGGTAATGTATCCAGGGTATATTTTTTGTCAGTGCGTTCAGCCAAAACAAGAGCATCGTAAGGACTTTCACGTTCACAAATAGCACCAATAACCATGGAAGGATCCAAAACAGTTGGAAGATCTTTGAAACTATGGACAACAAAGTCAACACGACCATCGTCCAAAGCCAACTCGAGTTCTTTGGTAAATAAAGATTTTTCCCCAATTTTGCTCAAAGCTACATCGAGAATACGATCACCTGTTGTTGCCATAGCTTCGATTTTAAATTCGTAGTCAGGAAACTTTTGTTGTAATTCGTCTCGTACGATATAAGCTTGGGCCATGGCCAGTTGTGATCGACGTGTACCAATGACGAATACGTTGGAATTATTAGCTGTTGTGGTAGTTGAGGCCATATTTTCTTTTGTGTATGTGTGGTAGGGATATAATAAACAAAAAAGAGAGAGAGGGGGGAAAAAAGTATAGGTTGGTTTTTGTGTGATATGTTCTTCTTTTGCGGGGTTTCGAGAAGGATGGGGTCACTTTGAGGTAAACTTATTTTGACATGAGAATTTTCTAATTGCTTCTGAGCTTCTCTTATGAGACCCGCAGTATATGAACTAAATAAAGACACCAAAGTGGTTCAATAACACATATATAATCGATAAATTATCTGGTAGAGTATTTGGTTCAAAAATACTTTAATCACAGATAACAGTGTAAAGGCATTACAATCAATCAACATTATTATTGTATCTTTCCTGTTGTTGTGTGTTAAGAATATCATTTCTTTTGTTTTCGCGTTCTCCACAATTCAATTTCCTTATAAAAAAAATTTAAAACTTTAAAAAAATACCAAAATAAATAAATAAAAAAGTTAAAAAGCTATCATCAATCATCATTACCATCGTATTTTAGGAGGGAAATAAGTAGCTATTAAATCAATATAAAATGGTTTAAGATGTTCTATATTGGGTGGCTCATCTAAAAGATTAGAACCCAAGTCATACTTGTTAAATAACTTGATCCATTTTAACGTTTCAGTATCCTGATCATCCATTAGCCAAGTATATTCCCCTTCTGTATGCCATGCATAGAAGGAATGATATCGTATGATACCTAATGCTTCTGACGGTAAATAATCCTTGCATACCATGTACATATATTCATCATGACCGAAACTAAAATGAACATTTTTAAATCCACTGCGAGGAGTGTAAATACCATGATCCGTAGAATATAATTCGTGATAAAAATCAGGATTGTTTACGAAAAACTCGCGATACACAATTTTATCTGCATATTTACATCCAACAGGAAATGTATCACCTACCACCTATTTATTTATAACTCGTTATTAATAACAACGGGAAAAAGGTGTTATATATATATAATCATTAAATAAACATATATATAACTCCAGGAAACTTACAGTCCATTGTGGTTCACCCATAAAATATAACATTTTACCCAAATCATGAATTAAACAAGTTAGAATAAACCAATCTGGTTGTCCATCACGTCTTGCTGCTTCTGCTGTTTGTAATGCATGAACTGCTTGTGTTGTTTTAACATCCGGATCAGCACTATCCACTAATCCATCCATCACTTCTAATGCATCCCATATAGAAAACCATCCATTATCTAACCGACTGTACTTTGCTTTCATAGCAATAACATGCTCCACTGTTTGATTTTCATGATTTTCTTTGTAGAATCGTGGAATTCCAGGCATTTTTGTGATTGCATTTTCATAGTTTCGGAATTGAGCATATGCCGGATTCTCTAGGTGTTGGTGCTGTTGTCGTATTTCATGGTTCAGAACCATATTATAGTTAATTTGATTATTGCTGTTTAAAGTCACTAATGCTTCTGTTGTTGAGATTTTTGTTGGTAACGTATTATTGTTGTTTGGTTCACCTTCCTCGTCGTTATGTATGTTGTTATTGTTACCTTGGTAATTCATTGAATAAAGATAATCTTCATACATATGTATCATTTTCTAATTTTAATATAGTGCTATTTAAAAATGAATAAAAGAAAAGTATAAAAATAAAATAAAAAGAAGGAAAAAAAACAGGAAAGAGGATGTATGTATTGGCAACAATGTCAAAAGCTTGGAACACGTCTTCATATGGCAATATTTAAGTATCCCTCTCCCCCTCACAAAGTTTGGGATCGACGGAGCCAATAGGAAAAATTTTGTAAGATATTCTACGAGAAACTATTCCTTTCCTGGAGATTGGTGGCTTTACAACATTCACTTGTCAATGTAAAAAAAAAGATGTAGTATTATTACCATAATAGAAAAGTATGTTCTAATGATCTAAGAAGGGTAATATTAAATAATCTATCATTCCTAACCTTACATTTAAAGGTTTATCTTTATAGTTAGAAGTACGTATATTGAATGCAACACATATCATTCTTTTAAAATGGTTACTATATGCATTGATTGAAGGTCTCTACTGCTATATTTCCCCTTTTTATTTTTCTCACGGTAAACTTTGATTAGTGGTGATAAAACCAAAACTTTATTAGTATGAAATATTAGCAGTTAGAGTGTGACCATGTCAACTGTAATTTCTTTATATTATTATAATAAAGGATCACTGTATCAAAGGTCGATTAGTCAGTTGTTGTTCTGGTGGTCATCGATAATGCAGTTAAAGCAAAAAAAAAAAAAAAAAAAATCTGTGTTTTAACTCAAAAAGGAAATCATGAAAATAAAATAAAAATTTGCTTTGACAACTTTTTTTTTTTTTCTTACACATATATATAAACCATGCCACCCAAAAAACAAAACGCTGGTAAAAATATTAAAAATAAACGTCAACGATCGTCCAACAATGGCGATACAGCAACTGTTTCTTCTTCAAAAAAACGTAAAGTTATTCAACAACCACAAGAACACAATTCCGAGATCGAATATGAGGATTTAAGCAACATTGATTCTTGGGATTGGAATGAAGTAGCTGACTCTTCCATGATCACTGATGATTTGGGTGGATTTTTATGTCTGGAAGAAATCGACGATGTTCATATTGAATATGACGGTGACGATCAGAATGGCAAAGTGGCTAAATTTAAGGTTTATATCTTTATTTTCAGATCTTTCTTTTGTATGAAGACGTTTTTTTTCTTTTTTTGTTAAAAAAATATTCGTAATTTTTTTTTTAGCGTATCAAAAAAGCCGACAGAAAAAGTGGAAAACGTGCTGAACCTGATAAACCATTGGAAATTGAAGAAATGAAGGATTTTTATGATATAGATACATTTAATGAGAAATTAGCTGCTGAAGATAAATTAAAGCAAGCTGAAGAAGTATCCAATGATAACAATGATCCCATGGAAGAAGATAATATTGAGGAAATGGATAATGATGAGAACGAGAAAAAAGAAGTAGAAAAAGAAGAAAAACCAAAGAAACAAGAAACTAAAAAGGATAAAGCACGAGATAAGAAAATGAAAAAAATAGAGCAATTAAAGAAACAAATGGAGAAACTTGAAGCATCATTAGCTGATGATATTGAAGAAGAGAAGGAAGAAGAAGAAGAAAAAGAAGTTGAAGAACAATCAAAAAAGGTTAAAAAAGTGAAAAAAGAAGAACAGAAAGAGACACCGGAAAAGGAAAAGAAAACCAATCGTCCTTCTATCGAAGACATTGATCAAAGTAAGTTGATATTTATGAATATATTAAAGTTGTATTTGGATTTTAATAATGTGTTTTATGAATTAGGTGTTGATGTCACAGCATGGAAACCATTGAAATTAATCAAACCAATTATGAATGCGCTCAAATATAACAAATTTACGGAACCTACTCCTATTCAACGTGAGACTTTACCATTGGCATTAGGAGGTCGTAATGTTATTGGTGCAGCAGAAACTGTAATTATTTCTCTTTACTATTGATCTTAATTTTTATTATCATTATTATTAACAAACCACATTATCTAGGGTTCTGGTAAAACACTTGCTTTTGGTATTCCCATGGTCCAATATATTGCTAAATCTCAAGAAAGAGATGGTGAATTAACTGGTCTTGTATTAACCCCTACAAGAGAATTAGCTATTCAAGTTAAGAATCATATTGAAAAAATTGGCACATTTGCTAATATAAAGGTATGTTGTCTTTTAATTTGTTTCAGGTACGGTCTACATGTTATAAAGGGGGATAATAACTTTTATTTTATTCTAATAGGTAGCTGCTATTGTTGGTGGTATGTCGGTACAAAAACAACAACGTCAAATTAGAAATAAACCAGATATTATTGTGGCTACTCCTGGTCGTTTATGGGAGGTTTTTTCTGGAGTATGTATGAAGAATTATAAAATCACTCCCCCCAAAGACAGATTGTGAGCCTAATACTTGTATTATTTGAATCTCTCTCTTTTTTATTTAGAACGACACCTATATGGATATGTTGAAGAATATTAAATTTTTGGTTTTGGATGAAGCTGATCGTATGCTTGAAAAAGGTCGTTTTGAGGAATTAACTAATATTCTGGATGTTTTATCAAATAAGAAGCAGTAAGTAATTATAGGATGGAGGAGGGAAGGGAATGAATATCTTTGTTGGAATAACACTGTAGTTTAAAATGATAGAGATACCACCGATTGGCCCGAGCAATGTGAGGATAACAAAGCTCGAATTGTCGATAAAGGTAAATAAAATAGTAAAACATAAAAATACATTTAGTTGTATATACTAAATTGATGGGATAAATATATGTATATATATTAGCCACTGGAGAATATCAAACATTTGTGTTTACAGCTACTTTGGGTAAAGAAATTCGATACAATATTAAAAGCAGAAAGAAGGCTGGCAAAAAAGCTCCTGGATCTATGGGTAAATATAACATATTTTTGTATAATGTTCGGGCAACTCTATGAACTTGGTTTTTTTTTTTTACTAATGTAGAAAAAAAAACTATATAGAGGATTTAATGGAACGTCTGGGGTTGATTGATAAGGACCCAGCTATTGTCGATATTACAACTGAGTCTGTTGTTGCTTCACGTTTGGTTGAAGCCAAAATTGATTGTCTTAAGAATGACAAGGATCTTTATGTTTATTATTTCGTAACACGTTATCCTGGTCGAACAATTGTATTTGTGAATAGTATTGATGCTTTGCGCCGATTGGTACCTATCTTTAAATTACTTGACATTGAAGTATTAGGTCTTCATGCACAAATGCAACAAAAACAACGTTTGAAGAATCTTGATAGGTAAATATAGTGATGTTTTTTGGTTTTGCCCTTTTTATTTTATTAACTCATATCTACCTACTTTTTTTTTTATTTTATTTTAAGGTTCAAGGCAAATAAGAATTCTGTTCTGATGGCATCTGATGTAGCTGCTCGTGGTTTGGATATTCCTTTAGTCGACCATGTTATCCATTATCAACTCCCAAGATCGGGTGAAATTTATGTTCACAGAAGTGGTCGTACAGCTCGTGCTAATCATGATGGTGTATCGTTATTACTTGTTGCACCTGATGAATTGAGACTTTATACAAAATTATATAAGACTTTGAAAAAAGGTGTTCAATATCCTGATTTCCCAGTCGACGTTGGTATTCTTAATGAAATGAAGTCGCGTGTACAACTTGCAGCCGAAATTGATAAACTTGAGCATCAAGAACAAAAGGTAAAAATATTTAGTGTAACAGTTGTTTGTTTGTTTTGCAGAAGAACCTAACATGTTTCTGTTTTAACAAATAACAATTTTAGTCTTCACACGATGAAAATTGGATGCGAAAGATGGCAGAAGAAATGGATGTTGAATTTGATGAAGAAGAACATACAAAGCCTAATAAAAAATCCGTCAAGATCAAGATTCAAAACAAAAAGGCAGAGCTCAAGCATCTTTTGTCTCAACCTATGCTTCCATTTGGTGTATCTAGAAAATATCTTACTGGTGGTGTTATTACAGATTTGGTGGATCGATTGATTGAGAATAATAAAGGTAACATAGACGACTAGAAAGGGGAGGATGAGAACAAGTGAAACCATTTTTGACTTAATTACTTATATACATTTTCAAACACATATTATGATAATAGATAAAGATGTACTGTTACCAGCTCATGCCCAAACTAATGCCATTGAAACTATTGCTGCAGGCAAAGCTACTTAAATATGTTGTCATTTGTAAAAATAATTTTACTTTAATACACCACTAATAAACCCATAGATAACTGTAATAAATCGTCATACCATTTTACTTTCAATATAACCATACGGTTTTGAAAATCGTCTCAACAGAATTTGAGATGAAAAAGTCAATAGTTGGCTAATAAGATATACCAGCTAACTTACACCCAAAGCAAAAGCATTTGTTTTTCCAGCTTAACTTTGGGTTACCTTATGATAAAGTGGACTTTAAATATATATTACATAGCAGCGAAATAAGCTTTTTATGGTTTTCTTCATCAAAGTGTGTTAAAACATCTATTGTCACATATTTAACGTAGATCTGCTATGAGGCATTGTTGTAAATAATAATAAAGATGACATAGCTAATGAATGGAAACCAAAAAAAAAAAAAAAAACAAGTAAAAAAAACTAATATATTCCCCACTGTCGTAACATTGCAATAGAAGCAAGTAGGATTTTTGGACAGGTTGTCATAGCCAATACACGTGGAAATCATATCAATGTTGATATGTAATATAGACTAATTATGCTTTAGATATGTAATCAAATCCATCAAATAAAATAACGATAGATTTCCTTGAGTACAGCTACAACAAGCTATGAATTAGTTAGTAGTATGAATTGAATGAATAGAATACATTACATAATGAACTATTGAAACGAGTAAAGTCATTTTCTCTCTTTATTATTTCTCTCTCTTTATTATAAAAGGGTAAAAAAAATGATAAATGCTTCTTTAAACCTTGAAACCACGGCTTGCACGCTTGCCACGAGCACGTTCGAACTTGCGACCCTTGGAGCGAACATAGGGCTTCTTGTTCTTGTGAGGACCCATACCGAAATGCTTGACAGCTTCACGGCTGTTCTTGGCACCACGAACTAAGACCGTGTTGGAACCAGTAGGAGCACGAAGAGCCAATTGATCCAAAGTCAAAACTTCACCACCAGCCTTTAAGATACGGGCCTTGGCAGTCTTGGAAATGGTAAGAGTAGCAACGGAAAGCTTAGGAACTTCCAAAAGACGTGAGTCATCGGTGACCTTGCCAACAACAACCAAGGTCTTGCCTTCTTTGGCGCTCTTAACTAAACGCGAAATGCTGACGGGAGGTCGGTTGATACGGGACATAAACAAACGCTTCAAGACAACCTTGTTAAAGTTGGCATCGGTACGACGAGCCAAGAAACGGTATAACTAATAATAATTATAATAATTTTAGTATACATATATTTTTCTATGCATACATATTTTATATATATGGAGATCTCCTATACACTCTTTTTTCTCTTTCTCTTTTCACCTCAACAGCCAAATATATATACCTTGACCAACAAAAGTTGGTAGACGTTTTCCGACTTGGGTGCCGTTCTGTTGGTGTTCTTAACGTGGTGATGCTTAAGGTCGATACCCTATATTATATCTAATATTATTAGCATAATTCCATCATTTTCTCGTTTGGATTTATCGTAATGGTTTGCAATTTGGGAGCGAGAATGAATGGATTTCTTCTTTTCTCGATTGGTGAATTTTTAGATAAACTAGAAAATTCAATTTGCTGTACGGCATGGACATTGAGAAAAGGTCATGTATATCTTATGGATATATAAACATCCATCTTTTTTTTTGGTCAAAGTTGATTTTTTTTTTGTTCAATCCATCCATCTAATGTATCCATTCATCCATCCATTCGTCTCATCGTTTGCACACCATATCGATCATCCATCCATCATTTTTTCGTATTCGGTACATTACCATTTCGAAGGCAAGGAATTGAGAGGGAGTAATGGACTCGCCAATGAAATTTCCTATTTGAGCATGTCGCCCCTCCTCCCCCCGCACATACTTCATTTACCAGCCAAATGCATGATGATCTCGTAATAAATAGATATACCGTTTTCGATACATGTTTCTATATTCCCTATCTAATTTGATTTACGGATTAAGATATTATTCACATCCTTTTTTACACGAAAGACTTAAAAATATAGGTTTAGATTCTCAATCTTTCGCAAAAGCAGATCGACATATCAATATTAATATGAGTTTTTTTCTATATCGATTGAATTTTTTTGGCCGATATAATTTATACTTTGGTGGAAACCATGAGTCACTATTATATAACATGTATCGATGGTAACCATATGAATTCTTTAATGCCAACAGAGTCATTGAGATTTTTGGAACTGATTTAATATGACTGATGCGTATGTATGATAGTAGTGATTCTTGTGTAGATAGATTGTTCACACAATTCAGTAATAGGTTATCTTGATATTTCATTATTATGAAATGCTAAAATTATCTGCTTCTATATTTACATGCAGTAGTATTATGAATTATATATAGCACAATACAAAGATAAAGATAATTATGCAAGGAACTGGAAGACTTTTATTAGAAAGGTAAATAAATAACTATTTATTATGAAAAAAAAATCAATGTAAAATAAAGAGTTAAAGGAATCATAATAAAGAAATTTAGTGTTTTGGATTGGTATTGTGCATTGCATAATAAAGTATTATCAGAGCACTTATCCATACATGAATGAAACACAAACCATTATTCTCATGTGTGTAATTTATCATAATGACATTTTTAAAGTTGTTGTGAATTTTCATAAAAGTGTAAAGATAAGAAAAGAAGTTCACAAGTTGTTGAGAAAGTATATTTCTGGTACAACAGTAATAAATACAATTAGCATAGAAATAATATTTAGAAACAAAATGGCGCGAACAATATATTTATCATGAGGTGTGAACAAGTATCTCATAATGGGAGTTTATTTCATCTTGTGGGAGATAAAACGGTTATTTGTGTGGTGACCATTATTCTTTTCATATTCATAGTTTTGTTTGTATAAAAAATCTTTAATCAAATTAATGTTTTAAAGAATATTTGACATTATATTACATGTCACAGTATAGTTACGTCTCTGAACTCTCAATGCATTACCAGCTAAACAAAAAACGATTTAATAATTCAATAATACTCTACTTGTTTTTCCCAGGCTGCCTCGATTATTGTGACAATTTTGACAGCTTCCCTGAAAATTGTATACTATCATGTCATGGCCCTGGCGAGTTTTAAAGTGCAGCAAGCATATAGCGACGACGTTTTTATTTTCACAGGTCTTTTATTTCGTACACATAGGCAATAATGGCGCTTAAAGTAGCCAATGCAAATTTACGCCGAGCAATAGCTATACACAATAAACCTTTTCACTGGAACCGCTCATTATTCTCAACTACTGCTCGTAAGTCTCTTCTCTTTGTTTATCAATCAGTCTCATAGCCTCGGTTTTTTTGACGGTTCGATTCAATAAACAGGTACATTAAAAAATCAGCAAGAGCATGAGCAAGGCATAGTTGATCTGAAACGTGATCAATATCCACGATTTGCGCTCGATAAAGAGCGTCATGGTACTTGGAGTACAATTAATGGTATTCGGCAATTGACATCTTCTCTGGATAAGGGTCAAAAAGCAGAAAATACGATCGTAACACTGACAGGTCGAATTCATTCTAAACGCGAATCGAGTGGTAAACTTGTCTTTTATGACGTTATACAAAATGGTGAACTTGTACAAGTGATTGCTTCCAAAGTAAGATATGAAGGTGGTGATTCATTTGCAGAAGCAAATCGTGCTTTGTGTCGTGGTGATATTGCATGTAAGTAAAATGAAAAAAAAAAGATAACGGGTTTACTTTTGCATGTTTAGGGATTGATAAAATTAATCAAAATATTTGGATAAATATACAGCATTTACGGGTGTACCTGGTAAAACAAATCGCGGACAACCAGGCGTATTCGTTACTCGAGAAATGCGTGTATTAACACCATGTCTTCATGATATACCTAAGGCTGGATTAAAGGATCCAGAAAAACGATTCCGTCAACGCCATTTGGATATGCTTGTCAATCCTCATGTCACTCAAACTTTACGAGTTCGTGCCGAGGTAAGTTGTTTCTTTTTGGATATACCTAATGAGTCAAAATATGAATATAATGATTATTAATAAAAAGTAAATTGGTTTAGATCATTCAATATATTCGTAGATTCTTGGAGGATCGAGGATTTTTAGAAGTAGAAACACCTGTATTAGCAGATAAAGCAGGTGGTGCGAATGCAAGACCATTCATGACTCATTCCCATGCTTTAGGTATGGATATGCAACTTCGAATTGCACCTGAGCTTTATCTTAAGGTAAATTTTTGGCCTCATCTTATATAACTTTTCATTTTTAGTATCATAACTAATACTAATTAACTTTTAGCAATTGGTTATTGGAGGCATGGATCGTGTTTATGAAATTGGAAAACAATTTCGAAATGAAGGTATTGATGCTGATCATAATCCAGAATTTACCACTTGTGAATTTTATCAAGCCTATGGTAACTTGGAAAGTTTGATGGATGACACGGAATCGATGCTTCGAGGTAAAAAAAAAAATGATGAAATATCGTGTTTTAGTTGGGAATTTGTATTTACATTTTATACGGGATGAATTATAATATAGGTTTAGCACAAAGTATTCATAAAAAGCACGAAACACCTGTTTTATTTGATGAGCCATTTAAACGTATTCATGTATTGGATCGATTGGAATCAGTATTAAATTTACCCCTTGGAGAACTTTTGAAAGCAGAAGGCAAAATATCATATACAACAAAAAAGAAATAATCATTATGAGACGAACAACTTTCTTATTAGGCTTTATATATATGTGTTGATTTATATATAGAACCAACGGATCAACTTGTTGCCGCATGTCGAGAACACCGCGTTGGATTATCCGGACCTTTGACAGTACCACGTATTCTTGATAAACTTATTTCTCATTTTATTGAACCTGAATGTGTACAGCCAACATTTTTATATAATCATCCGATTGCTTTAAGTCCACTTGCTAAAGGATCAATTGATGAAAAGGTGAGGGCTAAAACGAAGAGAGGGGTGAATAATGATTATTATATTGGGAAAAGTAGAATAATCAATATGGTTAAAATAATTTATTAGGGACGAGCAGTAGCCGCAAGATTTGAACTTTTTGTGGCTGGTAAAGAAATTGTAAACGCATATGAAGAATTGAATGATCCAAAGGAACAACGCGTACGATTTGAAAAACAAATGCAAGAACGGCAACAAGGAGATATTGAAGCACCTATTCCGGATACTGCATTCTGTGATGCTTTAGAATATGGTTTACCACCTACTGCAGGATGGGGTATGGGTATTGATCGTGTCGTACAGTTAATTACAGGATCATCACATATTCGGGAAGTGCTGGCATTCCCGGTAATGCGTCCAATTGTATCTTTTGACGATAAGAGTACAGAATAAGAAAAATATATGGTACTCCTTTCTCCTTGTATTCTCCTCACCCTTCTCCTTTTATAAAATCAAAATAATCATCTACATGTAAAAAGTGTTATAATATAAAGTTGTATAGGTTTAATATTGTATACCGAGTATTGTCATGATAACATATTTCTATCTTTGTAGCTATAGTACAGATTCATCTTTATCGCTCTTTCCTATTTTCTCAACATCCATTTCTAATAATGATCCGAGGATGACAAGTGCACCAAGTTTGGAGCATAAAACATTATGTTCAGAACATGATGCGAGATGAACACCTTAAAGAAAAGGTTGAAAGAATGAGCGAATGATTTTTAAAGCACTTTTTATCAATATACGCTTACTTACATGAAGGACATCCATTTTCACAATCACAGTTTTGAATTTGGTCAAAAGACATTGTCACCAATTCTGTAAAGAACTGATAAGCTTGACGGATAATACCACTTGGTTGTGTTTCATACAGTGCAATTCTTTTTTTAGAGAAAAAAGAAAATAAAAAAAAACAGCGTTAATTATATTCACGAATTCACTGGCTCGCTCTTCTCATATGCGTATATACATATATAAATTTATTCACTACCGTGGTGGTCGTGCTCGCGTTGCATGTGGACTTTTACATTCTGTCCGAACATCTACACTGGTGGATGAAGTAAAACTTGGTAATAATGATATCAAAACATGGGCTAAGAAACAGGTTATGATGATATGTTACCAAGAAAAGATCGAGTCGAAAGAAACATTTCTTCCATAAAGTTTGCGTGCATTATTATATTAGTCTTTTTATTTGTTTGTATCAAGTACCTGCAGCATGAATAGATGCCATTCTATCAATATCTAACTGATCCAATCTGTTCAATGCAGATGAGTTAACATCCGCCCATATTCCGGTTGATTCACGAATAAAAGGGTCCATATATACTTCCAAACTATCCATAATTCGATTACGTTTGTCTATCTTGTAATAGCCAAAGACGACAGTTTCAACTAATACGATGATAGTAATACAGTTATAGCATTGTTTAATACATATTAAGTACACACACACACACACACACAAAATATATAAGCTTTTACTTTGAACTTTTCCATAACTGACTGTATTCCATCGATTTTCTGGGGAGCCGATAGATTTACTCATTAACATACTAAGAGCGTTGACATTGGTATAATCGCGTTGCTGTGTTGTCCAGTCAACACGTGTTAAATGTACTTTTGCGTATCTTTTTTCAACATTTAGTTCTTCAACAAGATAAGGTTTGCCTTGATGGATAAAAATAGCTCCTAATTTATTTATTTATTTTTGCATATTTTTCATGTTAATAGCACATTCATAATTCCTAGTTTTATTTTTGATAATAATATACTAATTTTTTTTTACCTTCATAAATTTCAAATGCTGCTCGACTTGCTTCAATTTCTTCCAATACAATATTACGATTACTAGTCACATCAATGACAGTGTAGATTTCTTCGGTGATATTTCGGATATTTACAAATTGAGCAGGATAAGGGCGAAACCGAGGATGTGGCCGATATTTCTTTATATCATAAACGTAAGAGACGTCATTTAATTTCTAACAGCATAATACATGTGTACCCACGTGCGCATAGAATTTATTTCCCTTTCTTGAGGTAGAAACTTACATTTTCACCAATGGGTACAAGATAATTTTCACAAACTTCTTTTAATCTTGAACCAAAATATACTTGATCTTTTTCAATATCAATTGGAAGTTCTTCAGCAGCACATTGAAGATGACTTTCAAGAACTAACATATTATCCTCAACTTGAAACTGGATATCGTCCAATTGCTTTTCAAAAAGTTCTGTCGGATGATGCTATATACAGTACTAATTAATTTTTTTTTATCGGCTCGCAAATTCATAAATGCTGCTTGCTTTCTCAAAAGAATACATACTGCATAATATTGATCCATTGGATTACGATCTGTAATAACCATAGCAAGTGAATCATTATTTCTTCGTCCTGCACGACCCGATTGCTGCCACTTTTTTTTTTAAAGAAAGTCAGCACGGAGTGAATTATTTTCATAATAGTAGCATAAAATAAGATCAGAATACTAACCATCGCGGATGTTGACCACGGCATACCCACCATTAATACCGCATCTAAAAAAAATTGTTAGTGAACTATACTTTTTATATTTTCAATTATGTAACAGCAAGTACATCAATCTAACAGCAACATCACTAGTCATATTATATACCAAGTGATCCAATATCCACGCCGAGTTCCAAAGCATTTGTAGCTACAACACCCAACAAGTCACCGCTAAACATTTGTCGTTCAATCCTCCGCCTTTCATGAGGCATATAACCACCACGATATGACATGACTTTTTTTAACACGTTTAATTTATTTTGCTTCTCCAAACTTTCACGCAGTTGTTTCATTAGCATCTCGCATGTTTTTCGAACCTGTAAAATAAAAACGAAATAACTAATTTGTTGGTGTAACCCATAACTAACCAAGATAATAAAGAAAAGGAGAGAGGGTGAATCGTTATAGCTTTTTCTCTTTAATTACCTTACAGAATGCAATGGTACGTATATTATTGGAAAGCAAATATTCGAGAAGGTCTGCAGCTTCAGCTACGGCACCTCTTCTATCAGAATGTGGGTCAGACTGTTTTAATAAGGGTGGATTCCATACAATAAATTCCTTAAATATATGGTATTAATTAATTAGTAAATATTCTAAAGTACTAGCACCTTACATGTAATGTTGTGTAATTATTAATACCTTTTTACCACATGGAGCACCATCTTCATCAACAAGTTTAACATTATTCACACCAAAAACTAACTTCATATGCTATGTAATAGTAATAATATATGTCTAAGAATTAAATGATTTACTCTTCAACCCTTTCCCCTGAATCAAATGTTTTTTTTTCAGTCAATTTTGATGTTACTTTACTTGCATACTATAAAAATATACTTATATACCTTATCTGGATGTTTAATTGTCGCACTGCAGGAGATAAATTGAATGGAGTCGTTACCAAAATAATCACAGAGACGTCTTAACCTTCTCATAATAAATGCCACGTTTATTCCAAATAATCCATTATATATATGAAGTTCTATTAATTATAAACCTGTTTAGTCGTTTAAAACCACATCTCTACTATCACATCAACTCCCTTCCCCGATACCTGTTTTTATTCCTAATATTATTGCGTACCATCAACAACAACAAATTTTAATGAAGTTAAAAACCATTGCCATTGCTTTGCATTAGGTAGTATGGAATGGTGAAGCATATCCGGATTTGTAAAGATGACATTAGCAGTGCTACGAATATGCATACGTTGATCGGATGGCGTATCACCATCAAAAGTGGATATTTTGATATCTTTTAAAAGGGGGCAATATTGAATAAATTCTTGCAATGCTCTCATTTGATCTTGAGCTAATGCTTTTGTTGGAAATATATACATGGCCCGACTTGCTTTATCTTGGAGTAATTTTTCAAGGACAGGAATTTGATATATCAGAGATTTGCCGCTAAAAAGATATTATAGTTGAAGTCAATCTTATTTTTTTTTTGTTATCACACTTTTACTCTATAGATAATGAAAAGTAAATACCTAGCAGTTGATGTGGCAACGATAACATGCTGATTGTTATTTCTTAAGCCATTAATTGCTTCTGCTTGATGTGTATAAAGTTGATTAATTCCTTTTTGTTTTAATGCGTATTCGATTTCTTGATGAATAGGAGAAGTCAATTCACCTAATAAATATTAATATAATCTCTATCAACTATAATTCAAAATGTATAAAAAAAGTACCCTTCTTTCTATTTTTTCTTGCGCTTTTTTTTTCTTACCAAAGCGCGCCACTTTTTCAGGGAAATAACGATGACATTCCCCGTTTACTAATTGTCCACGATAAAACTTTTGAACCTGCATCTGGTTGATAATTTCATGCATAGATCTTTCTTCGGAAGATTTTTCATGGTCAGGCTCCAGATTCTCTTCAGCAGCAACTTGTTCATTGGCTTGTTCAGGAATATGCTGTTTCAATTCTTTGGCGAGACGAGTTTCAGCGTCAAGCCCCTAGTAAATAGCAATTGTATTTCATATTATGAGTGAACCCTGCACTGAATTTTGAGCCGTTCTTTTTTCTGCATGGAACAAAGAGAGGAACAGAAAGTATTACTGAGAAGAAGAAGGATAGAAACCTGTTTACGACATGCAAGCACAAATTTTCTCAATGCTTGTTGAAAACGATGATTTCTTGTATCCACTGTCTTTTTAATTTGATCTGGTTTGATATTGCTTTGGTTGCTGTACTTTGAGTATTTCCAGTCGTCACCTTTATTTTGTAAAGCTGTTGACTGTTTTTCGCGTGCTACGCGTTTACTAATTAACTTGCCAAACTGTATTGTCAATTCTCCTTGTTCTTCTTGTAAAGTAAATGTAATAAAGTCAGGTAAAATGACATTAATGGCAGCTAAATCAGTTAAATTGACATCGGTGACAGAAGATTGAATTCGAGTCCATGTCAAAGCTGTAAGTAAGCGTGCGTCACAGAATGCACAAAAGGTGTTAAGACGTGTAAAAATAGTTTGTAAACGTTCAAGTGCTGGTGGAAGTTGTTCTTCTGGCTGTTTTTTCTTTTGTTTCTTTTTGGCCTTTGTTGTTATTATGAGTTGTTGGTCTTCTTCTTGTTCTTTGTCACTGTCGTGTTGTCTTTTTTTAATATTACTAGTTGACATTGCGGTTGATTATTAAAAAAATGTAGCATATGACTTTTTTTTATGGGTAAAAGAATGGGTCATGATTTGTGTGTGTGACCTCAGCAAACAAATAAAAGCCAAGTGTTGTAGCACAAGTCAGAGAGATCCGCATATCTGCATAACAAGCCGAAAGCCAGTAACCTTCTTTTTTCACATCAGTGATACCATGGTTGGCTTCCCTAACATTCTTTTTTTTTTATCTTCTATCCTCACCCCCTCTTTTTTTTTTTACTCGGTTCCCATAACAACAGCAGTCAATTGTAGAGCTATGCTATACAAATAGCATAAGAAATAAAAAAAAGATATATGACGCGGTAAAGTAAGCCAAGAAGTGATAAAATAAATGACATACAGAATGACATAAAAAGAAAATATGCATTCTAAAAAAAAAGGAGGTTCTAATAAAAAGGGAAAGAACTTGTTATATTTTTATAACTTCTCTTCTTGTTCGTGCGTTATTATAGTTTAGTATATTGTAGGTTGTGTGTAATGTGTGGCAAGAGGAGAGTTGGGCCACGAGCAAGGAGGTGGAACGTGGAACAAAACCGAAAATAGTTCCTGCAGATGACCTTGACCATATCGAGAAAGGAAGGGATAGTCACTTTTTTTTTTGGTTTCCACATTGAAAATTTCTTATATAAAGGACTTCCTTTTTTCCACTTTTAATTCTTTATCTCATACTTTTTTTTTCAGTCGCATACAAAAAGCTATCTCATTTAAAAACCAAAACATCACTTATCTTTTATTTATAAATCATTATGGACTCCTTTACCACTACCATCACAACTGAAGAACCTTTTTATTCTTATTCAATTCAAGATGGTGATCAAGTTCTAGAATCAGCTGTTCAATATTTATCTGCAGGATGTATATCCCAGTGGCTCCAAAAAAGTCCAAACGCTACTGCAACTCTTTTCATGGATACCACTGACAAGATTGACGTACCTGTTTATGCTTTACGACGAAGAAATGCTGTCGTTGCCGATCTTCCAGATGCTCCATCCACTATCACTGCATAAATCATACCATCCCCCAAAACAAAATCGTTCTTTCTCCTTTTTCTTTATATTTTGTATTCACGCGGCACGATTCATTCATAGATTATACCAAGACATCAACATTCTCATATCTCAACAATAACAAACAAAAATCAACTATCGAATAATTTTGTTCCTTATCATTTTATTTCTATATATTCCATTTTTATATAACAATACAAACACTATATACACTCTTCTACTTTCTCTCTTTTGTAAAACCAGAGCATAAACAATCCTAAAAAAAGCCCTGTAACTCCTCTGACCTCCTCGTTTTCATTTAGATTATTATCTCATACATTTTTTGTTCTTTTTGCATTCATATTATTCATTCACTGCATCATACATATTTTTTTTTTCTTTTTCAATAAAAAGATTTTCATAAAGCATAGTTTTTTTTTTTACTCATACGTACAAAGACAGATTTTTTTTTTGTGTATTGTCACATGGTTTGGTTTTTTGGTCGGGTGATTCATTTACAGTTTATTTATTAAAAAAAATAACTATGTGGTGAGCCCTCGTTTGTATAATTTTTTTAAGGAGTCCTTGTGTTATATTACACAAAAACTCTTAAAATTATGTGTAACACAAAAAAAAAAGAAAAATACATATATTATTAAATAGTTATATTAGCACCTAATTTATAAAGATAGCCTGATCCTAAACCTAATATGCTATCGGATTGAATGGCAGGTTTGGAACCAGAAAAAATTAAAAAATTAACCGTCACTTTTGTTCCTGTCTGCATTACAATTTGGTTGCCCAGAATAAACTATAATTCTTTCTCCTTTTTCTTTTTTTTTTACTGCCATATTTTTTAAATCGCTCCATCTTCGAAATGTCTTTATATAATTCGGATAGCAGTGCTGAGTATATAAGTATTGTCGCCAACGGGTCGAAGCGTATGAAGCGGAGCACTAGTCGCGAAAGAGAACGGGAACGTCAGCGACGTAGACGACAACAGCAACAACAGCAACCTCTAACTGTGGACCGTGAGTCTCAACATTCACGAGAAATGGTCCTGGAATCCCAAAACAGCCGTTCTGATTGTTATTTTGAAGATTTTGGAACTGACGATTATGATTATGGCGATGGTAATACCCATAATAATGAACAAGAAGGATATGCTGACGTAGAGGATAACTCAACTCCTCAACAGACGCGTCAGAGACTCCCAAGGGCACAACGACGTTACAATAGAAAGACAATTTTGGATGAAGAATGGGCTAAATTGCTTCCAAAGCTAAGAGACGCATATTTTCGTGGTATTGGTCAAAACGATATTGATATTACTACATTAGATCCTCCAGCGACATTTGAGTGTAGTTGTATCGTGAAAAAAACCGCAACTGTTGTGTGTATTTTCAAATGTGGTATGTGTAGTTCAATGAATTGGATAAAGCATTTGTGAGTACAATAGCAATAAAAAATTAGATGTTATGGGACAGAGAGATAGTAGGGTATGCCAAGGGCAATAAGATTAAGGATAATAAAAAAATTGGAATACAGGTGTACGTAAACATGACATTTCGTTTTGTGACAATTGTCCAGATGGATCTCGCTCTCTTCCAGTCGTGTTGCTCGAAAAACAACTTTTTCCGACCACACCGACTGATACAAAGATTGCGATACATATTGATGTACTTCGTTGCTATAACAATGTTAGATTATATGCTCGTGCACCTATTAACAGTATTGCTGAATTAATGAAGGCGGATTATGATCAGACTGTAAGATTTGTATAGTGAGAGTAAATTGCATAAGGTCGAAAGCTCATTTAAGTTTTATGTTAGGACCTCCCTGCTACATTAAGAAATACACTGTATCATGCATTACTCAATTACTCTAAGTTTAAGCTGCTTGTTGATGACCACATAAATGGATTTTGCAAATTAGCCCGGGGAAGATGCCCGTTCTGTGATTACATGGTAGTTATTGATTCGTTATATTATAAACCAAATATCTTATATATTCTAACTAAATCGTAAAGGCATCGGAGGGCCTAATGGTTCCGGTTTCTTTAGATGGAAACTTCCAATTAAAAAGATTAGATCAAACTTCGCACTCTTTTGTTAATGATCCATGTGCAGAAACTGTGAATACCTTGTGGAAAGCAAATACTAATATATTATCACCTGGAAATAAAGTAAGACGAATAAGATTATTACTACGTAATTACATTTTTTAATGGGTATGTCAAAAGACTAATATACTTATTCATGAAGCAGCCACAATCATCTGTTACAAATGTTAGGACTGAATTTAGTTTATCTAATGATTCGATTCAACTTACAACACAAAGATCATATAACTATGATAATATTGCTTGTGATGGATGGAAGTCATTATCGAAAACTGGTATAAAAAGAAAGTCTGTCCCTACTACTGGTGTATTCATGACAATGTGCTCCCGTCATTCTTTTGTTTTGTCTCTTATGGACATGAACACAACGGGAGAAAAAGCTGATTATCCATTGAGTGTTTTATATCAGATTAAAAACACATATGGAAATAACATTGCAATATTATATGATGTGGCATGTAAAATGGGAAAAGGACTAAAGGTAATATAACTATTTGTAGTTATTTATAAAGATTGATGATTCTAATACATATATTGCATAAAGCACACTCCTCAATTATCCGATTTGGCAAATGTCCCTCGTGCCATTGGTGCCTTTCATGTTTATGGTCATGATGCTCCATGCCAGGTGGCATTTAATCCAAAAGTTGTCAAAGGAATTGGATTAGTGGATGGTGAAGATTGTGAGAGGTATTAAAAGCAAAAAACGCAACAATTAGATTTCATGTTTTATAGAATATTCAATCTTTTTTTTTCATTTTTATTAAAGCAGTTTTTTATTCGTTTAACTAAACTATCCTTTTGATGCTACAGGTACTGGAGTGTTTGCTCTCCATTTGTGACTGCAACTCGATATATGACAGAATATAATCGTCATCTTTTTTTTACTATTCTTACGGATCATTATCACGAGCAAAAATTGAAATCACTTGGTAATTATTATGATCTGCTTCTACCACAATGAAGTAAAATTTAATACTGACTCTTTTAAATTTTATAGGACGAATTATTTTCAAAAAGTATGGTAAAGCTAAAAACATACTTAAAGATTCGAATGACAAGCTACGCAGAATTGACGTTGAAGAATTAGCCCGCCATTGGGAAGAATTTAAGTATGGTACTATTGAAGGTAGAAGTTCGAATATGAGAAGCCGAAGAATGAACGAAAAAGATAAATTACGCGCAGCAGTTTTAGCATATGATTGTTTTAATGAAGTCATGCATGGAGGACGGTTAGGTACATATTATACGTTTTATCTTATAAGAGCAAGACCTAAAGAATATGTAATAATACTCTTTGTTTACCTTTGATAGGTAATAAACGGGCAATGGAGATGCAAGTACAGCTTAGTAAAGCTTTAAAGAAAGTGGACAATATTGTCCAGGAATACAACAACAATAATCCTACATCACGTATAGTATCTAGTACTTACATGAAAGCTACTTAAATTAAATATCACAGTCTAGATACTTATTATTACAATTGTTCTTTACATAGCACTTATCACAAAAGATATTTTGAAAAAAGAGAGCGCCTTTCGTCGAGAGTGCAATATTTTAGGTAATGAAGGACGCCCATACCTTGCAATGCATCTTCGTGAAAGAGCAACTGAAGAGTTGTACATGCTTAAGGTTTGTTTTGATATTACTTTTTATGTCTTTATATGTATATATTGTACATCTTTTAACATCTTTGATATTTAATAGAAAGATGCCATAAATGTCACTCGGTTTTTTTCAGAACAAATTACAGCATTACGTTTTGCAATGAATAATATGCATAGTTACAATAACGAATTTGAGGAACGAGGTGTAAAAACGTTGTTGAAGCATAAAGTGGAAAAAGTTCACCACCTGTTTATAAGACAAAGTGATCTACTTTTCCAGGTGGTATCGGATGGGGAACCTGACGATGTGGCTGTTGATGTTAAAGTATTTGAAAAATACTATATAGATGCAAACGGCATTGATAACGAACAACAATTGCCTGTGGAGGTCGATCATGTCAATATTGATATGGAAACTTCTGAAGTCGATTTGAATACGACCACAGATGATGACGATGATGATGATATAGCTTCAATAATTAGTTTACTCGCCCAACCAGAACAACTTACCGAAAATGAAGATATGGAATAATGTGGGTACAAATGCTACCTCATGAATACAATTCTTCAAATTAAACATATAAAAGTATCTGTTGTTAATTTTACATATTCTTATTCTGTACCAACTCTACCCCTATTTCACTTCTCAATTACTGTTTCATTTTACAACATGCATACTATTATTATTTATTATTACTATTCAATATTATTATTCAATATTATTCTCAATACTTTTTTTTAATTATTGCTCTTCCGTTTTCTTTATATAACTTGATAGAATAATTACTACGCTTTTAAAAGACAATAAATTAATATGCTAATTTAGTGTACTTAATGTTATATACAAATCAAATTGGATGTATCTAACTTACAGTCGTCTACTGTAATATTTAATGTGAAGGAATATATATAAACCAATTAACATACCTAGAAATAATAACAATTTTGAGATACATATTAGAATGCTAGCGAGAATTTATCAGACGTCACGTATAAATATGTAGAAACTTGAACAGTAGGGTTTCTTTTTTTTATAGATCAAATTATACTTATTTCTATCCATTATGTATCTAAACATTTAATTAACTTATTTATAGAGCAACAGCTGTCATACATGTGTCTCGATAAAAGCTATCTTTATGCATCGTACGTATCTATAATTTTAGAAGCCAATTAAATATAAATAGTATGCCTAATGGTACGTATATTATTATAATTCAATCAAACTGTGTTATATATACTATTTATTACTATTACGTACCATTCCAGGAGAGTATATTATTATTAATCCAAGAATATGTAATAGTGTGTAGCCTAATTTTTGTTGCTATGTATTATGTGAACATATATCAGTTTCTTTTCTTTATGAATCATTATTCAGAACTACGCGTGTATTTCATCTATAATAAATATTCTTTTATCATAATTATTACTACAGTAATTTTATTGTTATAACCATGGCTCATGGATAATTATTTACTGACTTAAACCAAATACAATAAATACATCAATTGCTTTTCTTCAAAATACATCGAATGAAGCCGATATAATAATATTTCAGTGTGTAGACATACTCTAAGTCAAACAACTTTCAAATATATCTCTTTTGTATAGAAAAATAAATATATATTCTTGTCGATAGAATCTGTCCGGCATATGCATCTGTCCATATCATGTTAGAAAAATAATCAATAATGATATGACTACAGGAAAAGGAATAAGTTATAATAAATACGTAACTTATAAGAAAAATATAAGAATAAGAGAATCTGGCTAAGTTGATAATCAATAAAGCAATGAATAAGCAATCCTGTTGCTGTGGGAAGAAATAGAAAATAAGAGTAAGTGAACTAAAATATTGTATTAGACAACTGAATATTTACTCAAGAAAGAAAGGTTTCTTGTTTATATCTATTTTATATTCTAATTGATAATTACATGTAATCAATGTTTTTTTTATAATTTCTACGTGGGCTCTTAGGTATCCAAGTTAAATTTACCTGCACATTGTAACACTTGATCTATCTATTTTTGATAACTGGTTCTGTTGGTCCTATTGGAACATAATAATTGTGATATCATAAATGGATTTTATCCTTAGATAATTACAATACTGATATTACGTATATAATAAATAAAAAATACAGCAGAAAAAGAATTTTGTATTAAAGAATATTAACACAGACTTGTTTCTGATTAGAAAAGTATCTTTTATTACGCTACGTTATATGAAACTATCCGTTCTCATAAAAATTGCTTTGTTATCTACACTCTTGTTCTTTCATGTTTATTTTCTATCGATACGTATGACAGCTATAATGTTACAACATACAGCTTACACTATCTTCAGTGTCTTATCTAGGATATAATACCGCACAAACTGTTTACGTATCTGCTTTCATGTATGTATCAGTGGATACATAAAAAATAAAGTCTAATAGAATACGATTCTATGTATCGCCTTAAGTAATACTTTAATAAATTTTGTTATTTTATAAGTAGCATCATGATAATTATAAATAAAAATACAGGAGTGTTATTCAATAATAGAGAACATCTCTAATACATTGTTGGTATATTACACTACGTAAATGCGTAATAAACTGGTGATTGACAATTTAAAATGGTTATGGTGTGTTTATTTTGCAATGTATCATATAATATATTGATACAAATTCAGATACTAAACAATAATAGATCACAAAAACATTGTAGTTGTATTTATAATTTTTATTCAAAGTGTTGAAAAAAAAGCATCATCTAATACCGTTTTTCCTATTTTCCATCATATTGTAATATTACATCTATCTATCAATACATATTCGGTCTACATAAACGCTATGGGTGTCTTTACGGTGGAACACGTGTATACTTATCTTATAGATGCAAAAAGAAGAACATTGTTCTGTAATTCCAAAACAGTTTAGCGTCACTTGCTAGATATATACTTCAACATTAAAAATATAGGATTTGTTACTACTGAACTAACTTCATCATGAAATTACAAACTAAATACGTATAAATAAATAAAAATGTGAAAGGATGTAAAGAAATATATTGGTTATCAAAATATCAACCAAGGTTACGATTTATTGGGACGTGCCTAAAATAAAACATGTGTCAGAATAATATCATCATTTCCTATTTTTTTATAATTACACATACGTGTCCTTTTGTTGCTTAACACGGATGTGTCAAAAGCCGGGGGTTTGCAAAAATAGTCAAATCGTTCTTGCAACGCATAGAAGTTACTATCAGAGTTGCTCTTTGCATTCATTTCATCCATAAATTGAATTCCAAGATCTAAAAAGTACATGTACATACGCATATATCAAAATAATGTACTTTATATTATAAACAGTGCTTACCTGTTGCGACGCGACGCAGTTTCCAACCGCTGCGGTATTTTGGAGAACCAAATATGACTAGAGATTCAAGTCCTGTCAATTCCTTAACACGTTGAACATTTTTGCGTAAAATTTCAATCGTATCCTCTGCCATCATCTTCTTCTGCTTCTCTGTCATATCATCAACTTTACCAGACATCCCGTTTGCCTTATTATAGGATTTTGTTCGATCTTCCAGTGCCTTGAACTCATTTTTATCTGCTTTGACTGCATTATAAGCTCTTCCAACTTCTTTATTTACCCAAGCTACCTTTATCTTATCATTTTGGTGAGATTTTGATATATCTGGATTATCAACATCATATTTGGCTTTTCATTTCAAACGTTAGTACATTAATTATCTGATATTATGAAAACTCGTCATATATTACTTCGTTTCATTTACCTGCAAGCTCTTTTCGCTTTTCATAAACAAAGTGAGTCCATGTATTATGAGCTTTTGAATGGGAGAATAGCTTCACAACCGTACTCCCAAACATTCTCTCGACCTTTTCGATTGGAAAACTACATCTATCCACAATGTCCCATTTTGCATTTTCAAGTTTTTCTTTAGCTTGCTCAACAAGATTGTCAGCTAATTCTTGGTTTTTATCCATCTCTGGGTTATGGATATCCTCTTCTTCGTTATTAAGCATACTTCCTCCTGTTTGTGCTTCTGTTCCCGTTTCCACCGT
Organism: Circinella umbellata; assembly: GCA_025093555.1. Taxonomy (NCBI): domain Eukaryota; kingdom Fungi; phylum Mucoromycota; class Mucoromycetes; order Mucorales; family Lichtheimiaceae; genus Circinella; species Circinella umbellata. The sequence continues at coordinate 605,948 of JAIWNF010000025.1, read as the reverse complement.
TGGCCGTTGAAGTTGCTGAAACCCCTGAACTGCTATCTTAATACACCAGTCCGCAACCTGTACAAACTCAAGTTGTTCATCAGATGAAAGATTTCCAGCTTTGCTTCTGAGCTCAGAGTAGCGTGTTAGGATAGTTTGAGGGTCGACTTGTTCATTCATTTCGAAGATGGAGCGATTTAAAAAATATGGCAGTAAAAAAAAAGAAAAAGGAGAAAGAATTATAGTTTATTCTGGGCAACCAAATTGTAATGCAGACAGGAACAAAAGTGACGGTTAATTTTTTGAATTTTTCTGGTTCCAAACCTGCCATTCAATCCGATAGCATATTAGGTTTAGGATCGAGCTATCTTTATAAATTAGGTGATATTAGCTATCTGATATTTCTTCTCTACTACGTTGACGTTATCGATTTTTGGACATGTACCGTGTTGTTTTGTTTTTCATGATAAATTGGAATGTATACCATATACGGTGTCACCAAAACACATGCAAAAATATTAAGATTATTAACTGAACGTGGGTATTTACTGAGATGGATGCATACATAGACTTTTTAATCTTGCGATAATATCAGTATATATCTTTAGACTTCTTCCGTAGTTTGTGATATATATCATCTTTTTTTTTTCGTAGAAAGCAATGGCATACATTTCCGCAAAATAATCGTCAAACATTACAAAGTGTAACAATCTAGTAGTGGTAAAATATATACATTACAACATCCATTATTACGAAAAAAAAATACATTAGCTTTTGTATTATATCGTAGTAGTATAAAATATATGGATACAACTCAGAAGAACACCATTGTTGCTATTTCAAAAACCAATTCTTCAAGTAATATGGGCCACAACTTAATAATGGTATAATAAAACTAACAATTGTCTTGTGTTTCATTTGTACAACAAGAATAGACAAAAGTGGATTTATCGAATACGTATAAAAAAATTAATTAGTTTTCTGTATGAGGAAGATATCCTTTCTTGTATAAATCTTCTACCTTTATTTCCACGACTACTATTTATTATTATTGAATATAATTAGTGGCCAGACGACTAATGATAATAACAACCACCCGTTCCCATTAGGTACAAAATTTTATAGGGTATTTTTTTTATTAAAAGCACCTTGAATTGTGTATATTAGGTTCATATACTCGTTCATCGAGACCCGTGACAAAAAATTTAAAAAAATTCTTTTTTTATTCATACAAATTATCCCTTTATATTACTAACGGTACAACACCAACTAATACTGATTCCTCTCGAAGTATATATACGTATTTAATCGAAAAGTAAAAAAAAAAGCCCAACCATGGTGAATCACTACAGAAAAAAATTACAGTTTTTATTGGTCAACTTCCCGTTACTGAACTGTGAAGAAATTGTAGGACTACTCTTCAATAGATCAAGCCCCAATCGTTTCAACTAAAAATTTCTTGCTATTGCACCGACGCTAATTATTGGCATGTACAAATGAAAATAACTGGTAGTAATAATAGTTGTAGCTCAATATAATATATATGTTTATTTGAATGCTTCTACTTTAGGTACTGTACCTTAAAAAAAAGGCAGCGATCACCGAGGTAATACTAACAACATTAGTTTGGAAAGTGAAATGTTTTGAAAAGTCTGACCTATAACATATATTAACAGGCATGATAGCATTATGAGGCATTTTTTATGCAGAATATTAGCTAGAGAGTACAAACGAACTGCTATAATGAATCTCCTCAGTATAAAATGGCATAATCTGTACACGTTTTCTATCAAATAATACCTTACTGTCTGTATCAGTATTATAGGTTTGTGACAGTCGATTTACAATGAACATATTGTTTAATATTTAAAGTCTGCTCCTTTGAAACAGGATCAGGTTTGACATAATTGTTCGAGGTACATCAAAAATGTTTCAGAACTATAAAACAAACCCTGTACGTAAGTAGAATGGGAGAAGTGTCATAAGAGAAAGAAAAACTAGATAAAGAGATATGGCCTCATGTAGTATTTGGTCTAGGATAATATGTGTAGTGTGAAGAAAGTAGGCAGGATGTTTAAAGAAAATTAACAAGTTTTGCTGATAATCACAATCACAATCACAAATCCTTTATTATTACTTGTCTCGATTATGAACATTTAATCATTGAATTCTTATTACCTTGATAATAAGCAGATATAGCATGTATTGATGTTTGCGTTTATGACTCCCATTTATGCCAATGTACTTATGTTCAAGCAGTTTACGTATCTTTGTAAAAGTTGAGATTTTAAGCCCAGAAGTTGACTACAGTTAAGTATATGATGGAAAAAAAAGCATTGTGTTGCTTGGATGTACATAGTCAACTTCTGGGCTTGAAATCTCAACTTTTTATGATGCCTAGTTTTCTACGCGACATACACATAATTTGCTACTATCTTTTACTAATGTAATACCACAATCAAACTCTCATCAAATTAAAGACTAATTTCTTTATTTAAAATATAATATAATAATGTCTACCATCAAGTATTACACAGTAGTATATTTCTGTCATCTTTGTAACAGTAGGAGTTTCTCTGATGCTCCTAATTAAAGGGATCATTATGAGAATATGGAAGGTAAGAATAAGCTCATATTTAACGCGCGACTTTATTATAACATATCTATATATCATCTTAAAATCACACAGAAGTTATAGCTAATTCACAAAAAAAAGGTATTTTTCAAACTGTGCGTCTCTCTGTTGTGGCATATTTAACAGATTCATTTTAACAATATATTTGATTGATATATTTTAATTGAAAAACTATTATACAGCCTTGAACACGCTTACTACCAGGCGCAAAGCGCCTTTTGGGGGGAACCTCCCCGCTTTGCGACGCAAGCCGCTAAATGACCCGGAGCGAAGCGAAGGGGCTCATTTATTCGAACGAAGCGAGGAAGCGCTGCTAGTTTAATATTATAGGGATAAAATGTCCAAATACAAGAAGTAGAACATATAACACAAAAAAGTAAGTATAAGCTATCACTAGGAAGCTATTCTTATATCTAATATTTTACTACTCTAGCAAAAAATATATTTCTGGTCCTCTCGCCAAATTGAGAGTAAGTATTTATAATTTAAACACTTTTATATATACTTTTTTTCTCTAACATTCTTTCTCCATTAATAGCAAAATGTAACAGAAAACATTGTTTGTCCAAGCTGTACGTCTCATTTCGATACGACAATTGAACTTGGAAACCATCTTGACAAGATTCATAGTAAGTATGGAAACAAAGTAATATAGGATTTTTTTAATTTAATAACTTCTGTTTCTTAAAAAAGAATAGCTGCAAAGTCGAGAGCTGAAGTCAATGAATGTTTTAGAGCCTTAAAACATAATGACAAGTGGGGTCTTTCTATCTCAAAAAATTCGGAGTAGAAAGGGTAGAAGCGGCCTGTCCATGTCGACCGTCATAGACCGCTTTTTTTTTTACCGGAAAAATAGCGGAGGACAGCTTGTATGCTTTTGGAAAAATGACAAATTAGTGATCACCCTTCTCAATCACTGATTTTTGATCTCGGTGATTCTGAATCATATATCAAAAATGGTGTCTTCACAGAAGAAGAGATTGAAGAAATTAAAGCGTACAAGGTCCCAAAACACGTACAGCTGCCTGACGATATCAAACACCAGTGTTGGTAGTTTCCGACTTTTCGACCTGGCGGAAACTATGGTTTATAGGGTTTCCACAGTCGGAACTGGCGGAAGTATTTAACATTACAGAGTTGGCATCAGTAAACATAAATACGCTGCATCATATTAAATAGAAATAATTTGGTCTAATTATATTTTAATGCATTATATCTGTTACTATTATAATTATTATAACGTTATAATATATGATTCACAATAGGAACTATGTAACTATATAATATAATAGCACAGAAATGACAATAATGATTTCTTTTGAAACACTGGTTTTGCATTGATATAAAGATGCTGCGCAAGCAAATGATAGCTTCAACATTTAGCTATTGCGCGTTGTTCAGTTTATTCGCTTCACAGGTTGACATCTGACATCGACTGTCAATGGCACAAGAGCTGAATTTATCCGTTGCGTGGTCTATACAGAGCAGTAGTGTTTTTATGTAGACAAACCTCGACTTTAAAGATAACAGTGAGGTTCACTCAGCGGAAGTAAAATTGACATTGGAGTATCTTTTTTTTATTACTCAAATATAAATATATACTTATTATTTTTTATGAAACTTTACATTTCATAATTCCATAAGCATATTAACTGAATGAAAAAGGTTTCCCCCCAGGGCCTTTTCCACTATGGCGGAAACCTAACACTGTTAAACACTCTTTAAATAAATTCAACTGCCAATCAAGTGCCAATATTAGAAAAGCACTTTTAAAAACAAAGCTGGGAGGAATAATGTTATTGTGATAAACACTTTGATTTAAAATGAATAAAACATTCTGTATACACACTCGTACAGGAATATGAAAACAGTAATTTGATGAAAGACCACTTCTCAGAGAATGGGGATAACATTCATATATGGTGTATAATAGACCACATAATTGGTGATGTAGAAGGATTTGAAAGAATTAGGTAAGGTCACCCTTATATTATTTTTGGATTAGCCAGTAAATCATTTCGGAGGGGAGAGAGATTTTAAAGCATCTTCAATTAGAAAAAGTTTTAAAAGAACAATTGAAGATGTTAATAACCATGCTCGTAAACTAATGGGTCACAAATTTGATTTCTTAATCCGTGAAATCAATCCGAAAAATACCAACAGCTTTGAATATGGTGCATCAAAAGTCAATAAAAGCTATAATTCAAATGGAAAAAATATGATCAAGGAAAGAGGATGAAACTTCCAAAAATTTTAAAAGATATGTTGGATTCATTTGCTAAAGAGAACAAAGTTTGATACAACAATTTATGCATCATAGGTGTAGTACATTCAGGTACGTAGAGTAAAAAAAATGGCTTCATATAGTGTCTATAATGAACTAACACATATTCTGTACTTGTCAATTCAGAGGGTTAATAGCTGATGGGCCCAAAGGTTACACTACAAGAATCACCGATGGTAAAGCCCTTCAAATTCCTATTGCCATTATTAGCTTGGGAGAAAAAGTGTTACCAATACTTGTACAAGTCTATTATTTAAAAGTATTGGTCAAGAACGTGTTTGAGTTTGTGAGAAAAGACGACAAATAATTTACTGACGATAGCAACTGGCTGGATCATTGTCTTGACAAAACACCTATTAATATAATTCCTGTCACATCTACATCGACTGAAACATTATGTGAACAATCTTTGTGAGATATCAACATTCTTTATCCGCATGTCAGTGGTGATACATAATTATCGAGCCCTCGGGGATTCCATTTCTTAGGTTTGATAAATGGCATTACCGTTGACGCAAGATATAAGTAGTACTTATTACAAACAATACTACGTACTGCTACAGTAAATAAAATATGATTGTGTTTTATCTGTAATAGCACTTGGTCTATAACTATATATTTACAATCGATTTCAATCGGTTAGTTTGATGAGGAAGAGTAGTGAATATTATGATAGAAAGAAAGGAGAAGTAGAGAATACGTATATGATACAAAAACAATATAGTTCTTGGATATCAAGAAACCTTTTGTTTATAAACGTCGAAATATTAGAGAAAGATATTCTATATAAAAATGCTAATCATTAATATATTTCTATATCCAGACATATGCCCAAAAACTATGCTATTATCTGTTGTTGATATTCCGCGGGTAAGCGTGTCGATCAACAGTCTTGTGGTTAAATATATCATCATCGTAATGGTCTTGCGCCACTGTGGGAAGTACTTTGATTATAAAACCGGTCAGATACTGATAGTTAGTAATAGTGAAAAAGCGGTTGATTTTTTTTATTAACCGAAAAAAAGGCTAATAAAAGGGATACTGTTGGTA